>CAIGRQ010138581.1:0-18641 GCA_903798375.1 Fraxinus sp. D2006-0159
CGAGTACCACAGCTATCTCACTTAAAGCTGCAGTTGATCAATTTTTCTCGACTATATATGTGTGTGTGTGTGTGTGTGTGTAAAATTTGGATCATAGCATATATGTCCTTAACATATTCAAACCCAAGCATCTTTGCATCTAAAAAAGTTACAAGTACACACCTCCTTGATAATGCATCAGCTACTATGTTTCTCTTTAACATATTTATACCGAATGACATAGGGAAAGGTCTCAATAAACTTCTCCACCTCGCATGCCTCATGTTTAAGATGTTTCAATGACTCATGATCGGTATGGATTATAAACTCTTTAGGTCATAAGTAGTGTTGCCATGTCTTCAAAGTTCAAACAAGTGCATAAAGCTCTTTGTCATATGTAAAATAATTTAAAGCGCCCACTTATCTTTTCACTAAAATAAGCTATTTTTCTCCTATCATGCATTAAAAAAGCTTCAATTCCTATAACGGAGGCATCACATTCAATCTTAAAAGTTTTGTTAAAGTTAGGTAGTGCTAAAACAGGTGCAGAATATAACATATCTTTAATAATATTGAATGTATGGTCATGTTCAATGCTCTAATAGAATCCTACACTCTTTTTCACAATCTCTGTGAATTAACAAAGAGCTTATAAACGCTAGCTAAACCATAAAAGCTTCTTATCTTAGTTATGCTTTTAAGCGTTGGCCACTCATTGATTGCTTTAATTTTCTCCTCATCTACTTCAATTCAATTTACACTAACAACATAACTAAAAGAAAACAACTTTTTCATACAATATATACACTTTCTAAAGTTAGCATAAAGTTATTCATGCCTTAAGACAACAATCACATACCTCAAATGCTCTATATGCTCATCCAAAATTCTTATTGTACTCTAGAATGTCATCAAAGTAAACTACTATGAATATAAACAAGACATGGTTCATTAATCTCATGAAAGCGCTAGGGTGCATTAGTAAGTCCACATTGCATAACTAGCCACTCATACAATCCATATTTAGTCTTAAAAATAATTGTTAAGTCATCCCATCATTTCATTCTAATTTGGTAATATCCACTTTTAAGATCTATTTTACTAAATATACATGATACATGCAACTCATCAAGCATATCATATAACCTATGAAATGTCGATAATTTACCGTTATTGTTGATTGCCCTGTAGTCGATTCACATTCTCCAAGTCCCATCCTTTTTAGGTACAAGTAGCATTGGCACGACACATGGACTTATGATTTTCCTCACATGTCCTTTGTTCATTAATTCCTCTACTTGCCTTTGAAGTTAAGTCTCCTTGGGGTTACTTCTATAAGCTAGTCTATTTAGAATAACAGCTCCAGGTAAAATATCAATTTGACGCTCAATGCCTCGAATGGCTAGTAACCTAATGGCATGTCTTCAGGGAACAAGTTACCAAATTCCTGCAATAAAGAAATAGCCATACTAGAGAGAGACTGGTTAGTTTTCTCAAAATTGAGGTATGATTCCTTGTAGACCAACAAATCAAAGGCTGGTTTTCCACTAAAACCCTCGTTTTTTACTCTTTTTTGCAAAGAAACTCACTTTGGACATTTCTTCTCTCTGAATACTATTTTTCTTCTCTCTCTTGTGGCTCCAATGTTTTCTCTTTATTTTTAGCCACCTCACTATTTTCTTCTTTCCTTTAAGTATCAGTGTCACTCTCATTTTGCTTCTCTTTGTTTTTCTTCTCTTCATCACCTTTCAATTTCAATCTCATTTTGCTTCTCTTTGTTTTTCTTCTCTTAATCACCTCTCAATTTCAATTGATCCTCATAGATCTATTTGGTGTTAATGGAACAAGAGTAACAGATTTTCCATCTTTGACAAAGTTGTATGTATTTTTGTACCCATCATGTATCACTTTCCAATCATACTACCATGGCCTCACCAACATGATATGCCCAGCATGCATAGGAACCACGTCACACATTACTTCATACTATACTTCCCAATTGTGAAGCTCACCAAGACATGCTTATTAACCCTAATCTCTCTACATTCATTTAACCATTGCAACCTATAGGGTCTAGGATGTTTTAGCATAGTCAATCCCAATTTTTTTACAAGGGTAGTACTAGAAACATTGGTACAACTTCCCCTATCAATAATCATACTACATACCTTCTTGTTGATATGACACCGAGTATGAAAGATATTCTCTATTTGCTGCTCCATGTCATCTACCTTAATTTTTATACTGAGAGCACGCCTCGTAACAAGTGTTTCACCTACTACTGGGTACTCTATCCCATTATCATCACTAGTATCCTCCAATTCGGGCATCTCATTACTATCACTCACCACTTTCCCATTATCATGCAAGATCATTACCCTTTTGTTTAGGCATTGAGAAGCAATGTGACCTGAACCCAAGCATATCTATCATCTCTTGTCGATGCCACTACTATTACCACCACAATTGGGATATATATCATGTTATCAATGGTAAAACCCTAAGACAATGTTGTTGTATCTAAAGGTGAGTCATGCTTGTGCTTCTTATCTATCCTTTTTTCTCTACCACAAAATCAACCCAACTGACACGGTACATGCTTCAACCATGAACCGCTGCTACAGTCTCCTCTCTATTGCGTTGCTATTGCCAATCGCTTGAACACAGTGACGATTGATTATTGTATAGTAGATTTGGTTAGATAGGATTGTCGTGATGGTGCATTGGAGGTGGTGGTACACGACGGTGCATCCGTTTGGAATGTGTCATTATGATGGTTTGTTTTAGGCTGGTGGTGGTACATTGGAGGTAGTGACGATGGATTAACGTGTAGGTGAAGTCTGGTGGATGTAGATCAAGTTCAAATGGTGATGGTAGCGATAGAGATGGAAGTGGTGATGGTGGTTATGGTGTTGTTGGGTTGTTGATTCGAGGTAACGACGAAGATTTGGGTGGTGTCGACGTGGTTGAGTAAGGTTGGATAGGATAGGATGAGGTGAGATAAAGAGTGATTGTGACCGATTAATCATGTGATTGTGACTGACTAATTAAGTAATATGTTACTAATAAATAATTTATGACCTAATAAAATTTGTAATTTGTTCCTAAATATGTCGTGACATATAAATTGTGTCGTCGTTATTGTGAATGTTACTTTATTAATTGAATTATAGGTCACAATTTTATCAGGCCGCACAAAATGTGTCCACATGATTTTGAAAAACCTCCATAAGTTTGATATTTTTGAAAATATATATTGAAACATTTGTAGTGATGTTACGTAATTTTCCTTTTGAAGTACCAAGTCAAAGTCAAATGCATTCACGGTTATATAGAGAAAGAGAACATAAATAAATAAGGCTTGTGAGAAAAAAAAAATGATTTTGCTATCCAAGTGAGCTTTTGTGAGGTTGCGCTTGTTGTATTCTCCATTTTTCAAATCGTGAAATTGTTGGAATTTGGTTTAGAGAATGCAATTAAGTATGCGAAAGTGACATTTGCATCAACTTCGACCAAATATTCGGACTTGATTCGATAGTCAAATTATGAATATAAATAGACTAACATGTTCTAATTGTCGAGAAGATTGTCATGGTATATTTGGAATCTCAAAACCAATTCCGAATGAATAAGAAATCATGGTCTAAAGTTGGATAGAAAAGAGAATACACGGGCTAGAAAATGATTATCTCTATCGCTAGCCTATCGCTCAACCGATGGGACTGTCGCTCGAGCGAGAGGCTAGCGACAGTAAATGTTGCTACATCTAGCAAAAGTTGCTGAGTTTGGGCATGACATTTCGCTCACAACCTTTCCTCTTCTATATAAAGGACCATTTGGACGCCCATTATACATCACATATCATACTTGCATTGAGCATTTCATAAATATCTTGCAAAATCATTTCCAAAGCCATTTAAAAGCCATTTTCTTTTTGTAGAGAGAAACTCCGTCGAAAGTTCTCTAAACTTGTCGTTTGAAGTGATTCCACCACAAGTTGAATCTGTTGTATCTTGGAAGACAAGTGCCGTGAATCGTGAGCACCGTTGTGGGGCAATTTTGTCTTAAGAAAAAAGAGTAATTCACTTGCATTGGATTATTCTTTTCTTCTTCTTCTTCCCTTCTTTGTTTTATTTTTGGTTTTTTCGTTTGTAGTTTACATACTACATTACCAACCCTATAATTATAGTGTTAAATCATGTTCCTGCGGATTAAACTTTGTTCTTGTCGATTCTATAATTTAACAACACTTTCACCGCACATAAATAAAGCCCGCTTCAACGGAAATCACAGTCTCCCTCTTTCATTGACATAGGCAAAATTACTGAACCACGTAAAGACATACAAATCGAAATAACTGTCAAATCGATTGTACTTAAAGAAGCAATTGTATGTCTTAAAACGGAAGAATGTTTAGATTTGATGAGCCACATCAAGAAGTTCAATATGTGCATCACAGAACTACAAAACGTTAATACTTGACAAACATATCATTTCAATTATCGGCCGAGGCCTATGAAATATTATCCAACTAATATACCGATTTAACATCATAACCCGAATTTATTGGGTATCAAAACCCAACAACAACCCTTTCACCGCACATACATAAAGCCAGCTTCAACAGAAATTACAGTCTCCCTCTTTCGTTGACATAGGCGAAATTACTGAACCACGTAAAGACATACAAGTCGAAATAACTGTCAAATCGATTGTACTTAAAGAAGCAATTGTACGTCTTAAAACGGAAGAATGTTTAGATTTGATGAGCCACATCAAGAAGTTCAATATGTGCATCACTCTTGATGTTTTGCAATTATGAACTGGACATTATATTGGATAATTGAGCTTATCTTGTAATTTGAGAATTAAGTCTCACTCTCAAGTAAAAGGAGCCGAGACTAATAAATTAATCTTACTTAGTCTAGTCTTGACATAATTAAGATATTTGAGTCACGTGTTACATACTACTAAGATTTATTGAGTTCTAAGTTCCGTTTATTTGAATTGTAAGACAATACTTTATGAATCTAGCTCATGTAATATTAGATAGGGTAATAAATTTAAGAGTTTTAACCTTTTTTTTCTCATAATATTATATGAAGTTTCTCGACAAGTACAAAACGTGCCAAGAGTAATAATTTGTTATGGGACACTGGATGTAGTTGATAATACTCTTCAGTGGATGTTCTTCGACAATAATAAAATGACAATCGGAGCATATCCAAGTCTCATATTCAGCTGATTATTAAACGAGATACATCAGTCATCCAAGAGTAGCCTTAGGATCCGTTTGTCATGCCTTTTGCTTTTACTTTTGTTTCTTATAGAAGAGATTTTGGAGAAAATACCTTAATTTTTGTTTTAAATTTTTTTTAAAGAACTTTTATATTAAGGACGTACGTTTAGAGGAAGTCATAATGAACTAACATCCTCCGAAATTCTTCCAACTAGAAGAAGTACTTTCAAAAAATTAATTAAATGAATTCAAATGCAGATTTTGAATTTCAAAAGCTCCTTTTCATTTTCAGAAGCGAAGTGGAATGAGCCCTGCAAAGCGATTCATGGTGATACACCAGGATCTCACGTCCCACGTACATTTAATCATTTGATCATGCAGGTGTCCACGTCTAAAGGGAGCACAGGACAGTTTAAATTCCCAGTCCCGCGTACATCTAACCATTGGATTATGTAGGTGTCCATGTGTCAAGGGAGCACAAGGCAGTTTAATACTAAAAGCACTCTAATAAATCTAGGGGTAATTAACGTCTAACGTCCTTATATTTCACTATTATTACGAAAAATTGTTCTTACATTTCATTTTTTGATATTTTCACCCTTATTTCTAGGTTTCGTTTTGCAAAATGTCATTTTCATCTATTTTCTCAATTAAAAATTGTTGATTGATGAATATACCTTTCCATTTAAATAAAAAAAAATGAAAAAACTAGTTACAACTACAGTCCCAAGTTTTTTAATTGAGAAAATGAATAAAAATGACTTTTTGCGCAATAAAAGGTAAAAGTAATGATGAAAATGCCAAAAATGAAAGTTTGACTATAGTAGTGAAATGTAAGGATATTATGGACTAATTACCCATAAATCTAGCATTTTATTACAAGTGTTGAATTTTAATGTTGACACAAATCAAGACATTACATAATTGTTTCCAGATGTGGTGAGAGACTAGCGAGTGAATTGCTTAAATAGTCACTGAACTTTACGCCATGCTTTTATGGGGTTACTGAACTTTAAAAATCACGCAACTAGTTACTGAATTTTGCTAATCGTAATATTAGTAGTCACTCAACTCACACCGTTAAAGAGTTGGACGGAATTCTTGCACTGTTGGCATTTGAACACATTTTTAAAAAAAATTAAAAATTAAAAAACCAAAAAACAAAAATCAACCCCTAAACCACCTTAACAACCATTTATGGACCACCAAAACTTCACCCTCCGGCCACCTTGACGCTGGACCAACATATCGCCTTGAAGCTCTCACTTCCCTCTTCGCAACCCATCCAAGCTCTGGCAATAACACCAATCGATTTAGCCGAAAATTCAAGCCAAAATAGTCTACCAGTGCAAAAAAAAAATGGTAGGAATCTTCACTTTCGGCGACACCCATGCCCTACACAACCTCAAGATCGATCAATCTCCTCAATACGCACCTACATATGTCTTCATACCATCAAATACTGCAGAAAATAAAAATTCCCAGCCCATTTCGTCAATAGCGAACTCAGACCACCAAAATCGATTTTCGGCTTGGGCGGGTTGATTCACGATCGCGAACACCTCCACTAGGACCGCCTCGTCAAGGCGCACCTAATGCACCTATGGGTCATCTCCAAGTTCACCCCCATATGGAAGAAGCAACTTCACTTGAAATTTGCACAAGAAACCGACCCTTTCAATTGATGCTACAACCTACAAATTGGACCATCCAGCATGAAATTCATGAAAAAACGACCGTGGATAAGTATTCAATTGCTGCTTTTCATCAAACAAAAGAAATTTTTTTGGATGTGGCTTATAGAACTGTCATCGGCTTCATTTCGATTTCTTTTCAATTTTTTTCTTTTTCTTTTTTCCTTATTCAAAATGCCAGCTGTGTAACAAATTCATCCATTTGACATTTACCATCTAAGTGGCACGCCACGTCATTGGACACATCAGCATTCCGTCCAACTAGTTAAAGGCTGTGAGTTGAGTGACTATTTATATTACGATTGGTAAAGTTTAATAATTAGTTGCGTGATTTTTAAAGTTCAGTGACCCCTTGAAAGCATGACGTAAAGTTTAGTGACTATTTGAACAATTCACTCGAGACTAAGAGCCTGAAATAAGAGTCAACTGATAGCTACGACAGTGTTAGACGCGGACAAAGCTAAGGGAATTATGAGAAAAATAAGAAACGTATGCGGCTGGTGGGCAACCGTTCGTAATTTGTACAGGGCACATAGAAATCAAATAGATTTAAAAGAATGGAAATAATATAAAATGCAGGTTCGAAGTGCTTGATTAGTCTTTTGGTGAAAGTCTTCCACAATTGGACGGTATTGTTGAGAACATAATCTAGCAGAGCCACAACAGCCAATTAAGAAGAGCAGCAGCCAC
The DNA here is from genome assembly GCA_903798375.1 of Fraxinus sp. D2006-0159. NCBI lineage: Eukaryota > Viridiplantae > Streptophyta > Magnoliopsida > Lamiales > Oleaceae > Fraxinus > Fraxinus sp. D2006-0159. The sequence goes on from CAIGRQ010138581.1 coordinate 7,603, forward strand.
TCTTCTGGCCGACGGGTTGTCCATGAATCTGCACAGTGGGAGGCCTTGAGTTGTTTGATGGCTGACTTGCCATCCTGCAGTTAATGACAGGGGTGTGAAAAAACAAAATATTGAACCCTGTTTAGAAATCAAGCTCAGGCAATGACTCAATAAAGGTGAAGGGTCAACCAGACGTCAAAAATAAAATAAATAAACAAACTAGCCATTAAAAAAAATATAATAATAATAATAAATAAATAAATAACCCTAAGATTAAGGTACTATGGCGTCAAGGATTCGTAACAATATCAAGTGATTGGAATTGTTCTCCTGTCCACGGTGGGCAGAATAAGACTGCCCACCTGCTGATGTGGCAAGAGAACCCAACGTTCTCTCCGAGTGGGCATGATAAGACTTCCCACCGTGGACAGGAGTACACCACTGATCAAGTGATATATGCAAGACTTAGTTGCTCCTTAACAAAATTATTCCTTTTTATAAAGACAAAATGCAACCTGTGGTCAGTTCAACAGGGAACAACAAGGAAATGGACAGGTTTTAATCCGGTCTTTAACTTTCATTTGGTAAGCCAAACGCGGACCGGTTTCCCATTTTACGGTGAACCAGCCATGCCGGCTTTTATAGCGTTGAAATTTAAGGAATAGCGTACTTAAGAAAGTACTAATAAGAAACACTTTCTTGTAGAAATATTCAGATCTCGGAATTTTGGAGGGCAAGAAATAATACATTATGCACAAAAGAAGAATACCTAGTCTTAATATCAGCAGACATTGCCATGAAAGCCTGTTCAACATTAGTGGCATTTTTTGCACTGGTCTCCATGAATGGAATGCCAATTTCATCAGCAAAAGCCTAAACAGCAAATGGAGGTAATTTCAGTTAAAACTAGTTTGTACAATAGTACGCATGCAAAATGACAAGATTTGTACCTTAGCTGTATCATATGAGACAGCTCTGTTATCAGTCAGATCACACTTATTTCCAACTAGAAGCTTGTTAACACTTTCACTAGCATAGCGGTCAATTTCGTTTAACCATTGCTTCACATTGTTGAAGCTTTCTTGGTCAGTCACATCGTACACTATCTGCCAGAATATTCCACCAACAGAAAGCATTTAATACTAAAAAAAATGAATGACGAGAGATTATGAGACTAAAAAAGATAATTACTATAATGCCATGAGCCCCGCGGTAGTAGCTACTAGTAATTGTTCTGAAGCGTTCTTGTCCAGCAGTATCCCACTGCAAGCCACATAATAACAAACTGTATCAGCCAAATTTTGCTGGAGTTCAACCGCGTTCTTGTATGCACATGATTCATCATAAAAAATATAGACAATCCTCACGCAATAATTCAAAATAGATTTCTTGCTGAAAAAGGACCACATCAACTTGTTTTCTCCAAAGGTTTGAAAGCAATCGACTGAGGACATGAAATGATGGAAATACATCTATTTTTTGCTCTTCCAAAGTTTAGTAGGTGTTTCATTAAACTCCAATAATACCGACCAGGAAAACAAAGAAAAAGTTTGAAAATTTTTACCAATACCCCCATGGTGCCAATTCAATAAATGCAGAGTCCGACAAAAACTTAAAGAGGTCAGAGAACGTACAATTTGAAGTTTGATTGTCTTTCCATCTTGCTCCACAGTGCGTATTTTCTAGAAAAACAGAAAACAGTCAAGGCTTCAAACTGTGCCAAGTAAATTTAACAACCGATGAAGTCTAAGCTCTTACAAAATCAACACCAATTGTACTGATGTAACTGTCCAAGTATGAATCATCCTGCATGAGAAAAAAATCAAGAATGTACAGTTATTAATCTATATTCAAAGCAAACTCAACAATTTGTAAGAAAACAGAAATCAAAATTTAATCGCCATTGCAGCTGCACACAGATTGAAATTGTAATGATGGGGAATGCAAACTAATCTCCTATTACCTAAGACTGCTAAAGTAGTATTGGCAAGTTACTAATATAACTTTCTCCATGGAACCTAAGAGACATACCAGGAAAATAACAAGTGAGTACCATTTACAGGAATGTAGAGCTAGAAGCCTAATTAGATACTTCGAGCGCCTAAAAGAAAGAGTTCAGATTCCAACCTACTCAAAATTTAACAAAAATGGGGAAGGCAAAAGCTATGGAGCATAATTGATAATCTTACAGCTTGACTTTTAAATCAATTGTTGAAACTCAGTACTTTCTTATTTATATAGAAAGCAATCTTGATATCAATATAATGTCCAAAACCTTAGAACTTCCAAATCTGTGCAGATGGTGGCGAATTTCAACTTGAGCATACTATATGTTAAAACTGTAATTACAAGTTCAGAAAGGCATTTACAACTTAACCACAAGATTCTACGCAAAACAACTCAATAACCCTACCTGCATCAAATCAATTATCTAACGAAACCTCGAGAAAGTAATGATTAACTAAAAACCATTCTTAGCCTATTAGCTAGCACTCTTTAAAAGCCCATACAACCAAAAGCCAACACTTTACTACAGTTCTGTTATTGACAACAATAGAACTATAATTTGAAAGTTGTAGTAGCCACTTTGTGCAAATAATGACAGTGGTTAGCTCATGCTTGAGGAGCTACAAGGTATGATTTGAATAAACACTTTACTTCTGGTAATTTTTCTCTAAATTGGAACTCTCAGATTCAGAACCTATGGTTTGTCTTCCCAACAAATTTCAATTCAATGAGCAGAAGATGTCCACGAAAAAATTAGGGAAGGCTGAGATTGTTTCCTTTCTTTTGGCGGGGGGAGGCAGGTTGTTGAAAGTGAACAAAAAATATGACTAAATTAGTTGTCTCTACAAGGCTAAATCAGTTCAGTGATTGAAAAGGAATTTGAAACAACTCAAGAAAATCCCACATCAACTGCATTTGCAAAAAAGAAAAACAAGGAAAAAAACTAGCATCTGACAAGAATTGCAGAATTTATGCAATGAACTATAATTGAGTGACATCTAAAAACTTACAGCAAATCTCAGTAGAAGGCACGACTTGCCAACACCTGAATCTCCGATTAAAAGAAGTTTGAACAAGTAGTCACTGCAAGACACAACATTATATCATATAATATTACTAGGAATTATATAAAATGTACTCGATCAAATAAACCATATAAATTTGATTAAGAGAGGCCAAAATACACACACAAATCCCCAAAAATTAAATATTGCAGAAATTTTTTGGAAACTTTTTCAAAAGAATCTCGTAATTCAGCCCTGCTCCAAAATGAATAAAGATCTGATTTTTCAATTATCAACGTGTTTTAACAGAATATGTCCCTGCAGAGCTATATCTCCTGTTACATCAAATTCTAGCCAAGTTTCTATATACAGAACCAATTATACGGTCCACCAACTTCTATGTGACCCAATTTCGCAGCAGAATTATGATCTCAATGTAAAGCAGGATTGACAATTCCATGAATTTTGCCAACAAATGGACAAAAATAACTAAATTTTTGCTCCATAAATAAAGCTTCAACCAGCTAACCTCAGCAATAATAAGTAGATCTAAAATTAAGGACAAACACACTGTGGTTTCGCTGTGTCAATTTTTTTCATTGTTCAAATAGCATAGTTCAGAGACTTTTAACCTGCATGAATATTTAACAATAGCAAACTACAAATAAAAATTTGTAAATTCTCAGTTAAATTTAACACAAATGAATCCGACATATAAAACGATCTAGTTTTAATATTATAATTAAAAAAATCCAAAAAATCTAAAGATAATAAATCGAGGTCATAGAAAAGCATAATTCGTGAAGTTAGAATCATAATAGATGTGGATCTTATCAAATTCGAAGCTAAAATAAAACTGTTTTTTTCTTATCTACCCTTAATTTTAATGTTAAGCAAAGAGAGATTTACTATTCGGTTGTCATGATTGGATGCAATAATCGATGGAGGAGCTGGGATATTCTCCTTGGGATGGCCGGATATCGACGGCGAAGAGAGATCGGTGCCGGAAGAGTTGACCGAATGAGGAGCAGAGTTAACGGAGAGAACTTCAGTTACGTGTAATGAATAGATTTCAGATGAAAATTCCACCTTTGTTAATTAGTATTTCTGGCTATTTATATCAAAATATTTTGTTTTCAATTTGAAATGGGAGAAAAATATATTTTTTTATACTTTTTTTGCAATATAAGAAAAATAAGTTGTTTTACACCATTTGAGTGAACTTTAAGGAGTGTATTCAATTGAAACTTTTAAAAATTTAATGATATTTAAAAAGTTAAGAGTATTTAATGCAGATTTTTGAACTCTCTAAAAATATTGATGTATTAAATTAAATCTTTTAAAGTTCTATAAGTTTTAGGATATTCAAATTTTAAAAATCTGAAATTTTGTCTCTCGTTAAAAACAAGATTTTGGAAGGCTTTCATGAAAAAAAAAATTAATATGTATTTTTTTTTCAATATTTTACTTTCTTTTTCCCTTATACGATCATTAGAGTTATTATTAGAGTTTATTTTCTTCTATTGATTATATTGGTTTTTATTTCTTTTTTCTCTATTATTTTTTATTTCTATTTTATAGGAAAAAATAAATAAATTGTATTCTTATAAAAAAATTTCATTCATTTTATGTGAAAAATATCTATTTTTAATTAAATTATAAAATTTTATATAAACTAATTTATAATTAAATTTAAGTATATATTTTTTATTTATTTTTTAAAGGTATATTATATTAATAATAGTGAATATTAAATCTATTATTATTATTATTATTATTATTATTATTAATTAATTAATTAATTAAGGTCTTAAATTTTTTTTTATAAATTTTTTATTATTATTAAATGTGGTGGGGAAGTGGAATTGTGAGAACCACCACCTCATATGTGATAATTTCAAAATATTGCACTAGATCCACATGAATTCGATTTTAAATGAAAGTTTTCAAAAGTTTTTTGAATTCTACAAAAGTTTATAAAAGTTTTAAAATGAAAGTTTATAAAAGGCTTCCACTAATTATATACAAATCTCTAAAAAAATCCACGAAATCCACAAAAGTATTACTTTAAAAAGTTCATTAAAGTTTTCAAAAGTTATAATTGAATACACTCCATAAGAATGTCATGAAGAATTATTAAGAACACAAATACTATAATGAGCAAAAATTAAGATCTTAAGTACAATTAGAAGGTGGTGTAAAAGATAAAAATTATAACGTGCATATTATCTATACTTTATGAGTAGACTCAAGATTTTGAAAAAAGACCCGTGTTATATGGGTAATGTTATTGCTCTATGTAAGGTCCTAGCCAAACCTAATAACAACCATACTATATGAACATCAAGATTGATATAAAGTTTGACATAATATCACATAGCACTTTATTATTGAAAACACAGTTATTTTTTTTATCCAATCATCTACTTTCACATACAATTATGTTAAGTTTTCTATCCAGTCATTCTAACAAAGTAGCTTTATCCATCGGATAAAAAAAAAATTATTGATAATATCATGTCAATCGTAAACTTTATGAAATATATTCAATTGTCATTCAACTTTAAACACTTCACTTTCACATTAGTCCATGTTTGATTGATAGTAATTATTGAAATTGTGAGAAAATGTTGTTTTGAATAGTGATTTTTTTAGAAAACGCGTGATCAGAAAGTAAGAAAACGTTACGGGGTTTACGTGCAAAATATTTTAGCCCCTGTTTAACAACCATTATAAAAATAAATTAGGGAAAATGATGTTTTGAATAGTGACTTTTTGGATATGTATGGTTAAAAAATAGGAAAAAGTTTTGAATTTACTTGTAGAATATTTTATTGTGTGAATATACATATGATTGAAAACGAATATGAGAAATAAAGAGTTTTGTTTTAATAAGAGTCAATTAGTGACTTATTGTGTAAATGTGTTGTTAAATATGAGTATGAAGAAATAAAAAGTTTGGTCAAATAGAGGCTTAATACACTTGTAGCTTGTATCCCACTCATTAGGAAGGAAGATAGGGATTAAAAATCTTGATTATTATATGGTCTAGCGTAGTTCAATACTGTCTACCAACTATGCTTTTGACGTACATCTCCAGTTACATTTTTTATCAAGATATATTGTGGATATCTCTCTCCCTTTCCAGTTTCGTGTTAACTATTCAACTTTCTTGTTATTCCATCAAGAACTCATAAATCAATCTCTTGCCTTTGCTTTAACTAACTAATACTTCTCAAAGCCTTTGAATGAACTTCATTGTATCCTAAGATCCACAAGAACTTTCAAGGGCTTGTTTGAGCCCCATTTAAAAAAAAAAAAAATCATTTTTTTTTTCAAAATTCATTTTCAACCACATATTTTCAATAAAATAATATTACACACAAATCTAAAATTATTCATTAATTTACAATTGCACATTTTTCATCAATCTACTATTCCAAAATATATTATTTCTCCCAAAATGGGGCCAAAGGAACACAAAGTAGATATCCATTTGTCAAATCATAGAAGAAATAGAGCCATTGAATACCAATATTGCAAACTAAAGAGTGGATATTACAAACTCATATCCCTTATACTGTTATACCATAGAATATGTGATCCATTGGGTCTTTGACAAAACTTGAATGTTTTACTCAATATCTGACTTGTCATGCTTGCAACATATTGTATATTATTCTTGAACCCGTATATTGGTACACAATGGTGACATCATTTTCCCATTAGTGAATTGGTGTCTTCTTGTAGAATTCATTTCTCCATTTTCACAATGTCTCTGTTTTTTTTTTAGTGTTTTCTTGGGTTGTGTTGTTTTTATTGTTATGTATTCTTGAGTATCAAACATAGACGATAGAGATGGTGTGTTTTTTTTCGTCATTGCAGGATCTAAAGTGTTTCGCGTTCTCTCCAATCTCCCTACACTTAAGAACAAACACATAATACGGATATCTTGAAGGTTGTTCCGTTAGTTGAAGCAAATCACTTCTTAAATTTGACATTCGTGTTGATAATTTCATAGTAATCATGCTAAGAATGAGAATCACATATTCTAAATTGATAGATTGAAATTTATAAATACGGAAGACATTGTTATGTGTGAATATTACCAGCTAGATCTTCTTCTCCTTGCTCCTTAAAATAGCCAGTCGTCAATGGGGCAAGTCAATCAACAATATGGAAAGGATGGGGGATTTAGCCATTATATAAGAAATCATAAAGTCATCCCATTACCGACTCTAACCCTAATTAGGGTTTGCATCATGCCGACCCACATACTTAAAATTACCACATTATAATAATAAAGCTTGTAAGGTGTACAATGATCCAAGTGATCACAAACATATTTAGCTTGATCACAGTATTATTGCAAACTATACATCTAACCCGTAAAATTCACAATCAAATGGAAGCCCATATAATAGAATTATTCTAACATTCTCTCACTTGGGTAAACACTTGATTGCTATAGAACAAAACTTTTAGCCTCCAGGTCAGACTATATATGTGGCCACATAAGTATAGCTGCAATAATAACACCTTAAACAACATGATCCGGTCCAACAAGAAAATCGAACATGAAAGTCGTTACACCAATCAAACGATGAAGACCACTCCACGACTACAAATGTCAACATCCTTATCGACATGGATCCCCATCCTCCAACCAATGTGGTAGTATACAGTATGAACTTAGCACCAAATGTTATCAAAAAACTGTGTTAATTCATATCGATCTTCGAAATGCTTCCAAAATGAAGCTAAGCCAAATGCATGCACAAAATAATTTATGGATAGGGAAAAATATATATAATTATTAGAAGGGGTTGCACTCGAATAACATATGGGTTGCCTACGTACCCCGTGAAGGGATCAAGCCAAAATGCAATCCTCTTACATAAATAATTCTCACTAACCAAAAATATCAAAGGTTTCCACAATATTCATATTAGTAACACGTGTCTTAAAAACTTTAGGAGTGAGTCCCTTAGTCAATGGATCTACAATCATCGCATATGTTATCACAATAGTGATTGGCCTCGAAATAGAGTGAACAATTTTCAGCCCAAAAATAAAATTCCTTAACAAAATGGCTTGAATTGTAGTTCCATAGCATGCTACAAATTCAGCTTGCATAGTAGAAGATGCCATCAAGTCTGCTTAACACTTTTCCACTAGACAACACCACCAACCAACATGAAAATATAACATAAGGTTGATTTCAAATCATCTTAACATCCAGTAAAATCTGAGTCTGAGTAGCTTACCACCTCAAGGTGATTTGAATATTGAAAAGTGAGCATGTAACTTTCAATTTTCTTTAAGTGTCTCATAACTTTCTTAGCCGCTTTCCAATGCTCTTGCCCTGGATTCAACTGAAACCTACTAAGAATACTGACTACATAAGCAATATCCTGTCTAGTGCAAACTTAAGCATACATCAAACTCCCCACAACACTAGTATATGGTATTATCTTCATAGATTCTCTTTCTAACTCATTCCTTGGACATTAAGCTTTGTTGAACTTATCCCCTTTGATGATAGGTACATCACCAAGTGCATATTTTAGCATATTGAACATTTCTAGAATACGTCATATATAAGCTTTTCTGAGAAAGTCCCAGCACGTCACGATTTCTATCACGATGTATTTTAATGTCAAGCACATAAGTAGCTTCTCCGAGATCTTTTATGTCAAAATTAGCAGTAACATTTTCTTTGTCTCATGAAGTAACTCCAAGTCATTGCTAGCAAGCAAAATGTCATCAACATACAGAACAAGATAAATAAAATTTCTCCCACTGATTTTGAGATAAATACATTGATCAATTGTATTTTCAACAAAAATCAAGATAAGTCACAACCTCGTCAAACTTCAAATACCACTGTCATGATGCCTGCTTGAGATCATATAAGGATTTATTTAACTTGAATATCAAGTTTTCTTCACTAATAATTTCAGCTGGTTGAGGTATAACTATCTCTTGTATAACAGGAACTGGAACAATGACTGGATTTGGTTCAACAAAAAATTCCTTCAATTTAAAACTCCCACTATCACCAAAATCTTTTTCAGAAATTTAGCAGTGATTGACTCAACAATTCTGGTACCAGGATTTGGACAATAGAACTTATATCCTTTTGATTTGTCTGGGTATCCAATAAAGTAACCAGGAGTGGATTTTGGGTCTAACTTCTTCTCAAAAGGATTATAAATTCTCACCTCAGCTGGACATTCCCAAACTCTAGAATGAGCCAAACTTGGCTTATGTCATGTCCACGACTCGAAAGGTGTCTTTGCAACAGCTTTACTTTGAACTCTGTTCAAAATATACATAGCAATTTTCAAGTCCTCACTCCATAGATATTCTAGCAAACTCGTTCTACTCATCATGCTCCTGACCATGTCTTTAGAGGTCCGATTACATCGTTCAGAAACACCATTCTGCTTAGGTGTTCCTGGCATGGTGTATTGAGGCACTATGCCACACACTTATAAAGACTTTACAAAATCATCCATGTTTAGACCAGACTCATCATAATTTCCATAGTACTCACCACCCCGATCATATCTTACAACCATGATGCTTTTCTCACATTGTTTCTCTACTTCCATTTTGAAAATTTTGAATTTCTCAAGTGCATGGGATTTATCATTAATCAGGTAAACATATCCATATCACAAGAGATAATCAATAAAAGTTATAAAATATTTGTTCCCACATATGGTGGAAGGTAAAGGTCTACTAATGTCGATATGTATTAAGGATTATAGACCTTTGCTTTGACACATTAGCAACACATGAGACTTCACAAAAAGAAGTCAAAGACAATTTATATATACCATCACATAAGAGGTCATTTTCAATCAAATGAGAATCGTGAAAAAATTCAACTATTCCATTACCAAAATTAAAGGAAAAATCAGGAGCATCAAGTTTCGATATAAAAATTAAATTCCGTCTCAATGTTGGTACAAAAACAATATTCTCTAAAACAAGAGAGAAATCAGACTCCAAAGACAACTTCACTACTCCTATGAACTCAACCTTCACTTGAACTCAATTCCCAACGCACATGCTTACTTCATTCTCACTTGGCCTCCGTTTGCCTGTGAACCCCTCTAAGGAATTCACAATATAAACACTGACTCTCGAGTCTAACCACCAAGAATTTAAATGAACGTCCACAAAAGAAGACTCAAAACAAACTAAGGCCAATGCTCCACTTGCACCATCATATTTTATATTCACCAGTTTGTCCATCAGATCTCCAGTTTTAGCTTTATCAGACTCAACAAATCTCACTCCTATGGCATCTACAAAATCTTTAGCATTTTCATTATCTGGAATAGCACCCATAATGAAATCGAATATTGAGTGCTTAATAATTTTCAAATAAAATCCATTAGCTCTTTCCCACTTTTCATACTCAGGTATATATTTAGGAGCGTTTTTATCTATGAGTTTCGAAAATTGCTTCTCAATTGCAAAATCCAACCCCAAAAAATCAAGTGATTTTTCTACTTCTCGTTTCCATCTCATATAATTATTCTCAGTCATGGTTTCAATAGCAGACAATTGATTCAAAAGAGCTGATGCACTTAAAACTGTGAAAACGTAAAATAATATATTTAATATCATCCAAATATAGTGCATGCAGATAATGGATGATAACATATTCATCTATTAGATGGTCCATAACTAAAGTCAAAACCAAATGAACATTATTACGACAAGAGGCTAGATGCATCATTATATTAGAGTATTCTTTTAATTGGAGCATTAAGATGAACTTGAAGTCCACGAAAAATTCAATAATAGCAATCACGCAACCTAATTATAATCATTAACTGATGAAAATCAAAATTGTTGCGCAATTATGAGGCGAAATTGGCAACTAAATTTCAATTCATGAAAATAAAATTTAAAGGGACAAATAATAATGACATTTAATTATTTCAACAAAAATATAAAATTATTTTAAATATAGTTTTAACTTGGTCAAAACTAAAATATATAGTCAATTCCATTTAAAATATAACTTTA
>CAIGRQ010138680.1:0-17632 GCA_903798375.1 Fraxinus sp. D2006-0159
TGATGTGTTTCAAAAGTTTTATCCATCAAATCGGCTTTCTTCCTCTTTACCACTAAAGATATTTGGTTGTACCACGTTTACTCATATTCATAGACAAAATCGAGGAAAACTTGAACCCCGAGCCATAAAATGTGTATTTGTAGGTTATGCTCCCACTCAAAAGGGTTATAAATGTTTTGAACCCATTTCCAAAAAAATGTTTGTTACTATGGATGTTACCTTTTTTGAATTACATCCCTATTTCACGCCCCATCTTCAGAGGGGGAAACAAAACAAAGAAGATTCGACTGTTTTTCATGATTTTTTCCAAACTGAAGAACCGCAAAGTGATCCTTCTCCAACTTTGAATATTCAGCATGAAAACCCGAACTCTATTATGCCAAGTGAGTCAAGCTTTTTAAATACTGAAAAGACAGGCCCTCCTACAGTGACAGCTCATAATGTTCCTAAAACGACTAACGAAGGAACAAAGGAAAAAACATTTGACATTGTCTACTCGCGACAAAGGACAACTCAAAAGAAGAGATCCTCTAATCCTTTGCACCGCCCAGAATCCATAAACCCTTCAAGTAATGTCCTCATCGAACCTTTACCTCATGTTCAGTCCAATCCACCTTCTATTATTGAACCTGAGTCTGGTTCCAATCCTAAGGTAGACGATTCTGAACTTCCTATTGCGGTCCGGAAGGGTGTGAGATCTTGCACTCAACATCCATTGTCCAATTATGTGTCATATAAAATCTCTCACCTGCTCTTAGTGCTTTTACCTCACAATTATCTTGTATGGAGATTCCTAATACTGTGCAGGATGCTCTGAAAGTTCTTGAGTGGAAAGAGGCTGTCTTCGAGGAGATGAAAGCTCTTGAGAAAAACGGCACATGGGAAGTAGTTGATCTACCAAGAGGAAAGACAACTGTAGGATACAAATGGGTGTTTACAATCAAGTATAAATCTGATGGTTCTCTAGAACGGTATAAAGCTCGATTGGTTGCCAAGGGATTCACTCAAACCTATGGCATTGATTATTTAGAGACATTTGCCCCAGTCGCAAAGCTAAATTCTGTAAGAGTTCTTTTGTCAATTGCAGCTAATCGTGACTGGCCTCTACAACAGCTGGACGTTAAAAATGCATTTCTCAATGGAGATCTAGAGGAAGAAGTGTACATGGATGCACCCCCAGGATTTGGTGACAAGTTTGGCACAAAGGTGTGTAGATTGAAGAAGTCCTTATATGGGTTAAAACAATCACCAAGAGCCTGGTTTGAAAAATTCACTCAATTTGTTAAAAGTCAGGGGTATACCCAAGGACAAGGTGACCATACGATGTTTATAAGACATTCACATGATGGGAAAATAGCAATATTGATTGTGTATGTAGATGATATAATCCTCACTGGAGATGATGCAATTGAGATGAACCGGTTGAAGACTGCCCTCTCATCAACATTTGAGATCAAAGACCTAGGATCTCTTAGGTATTTCCTTGGAATGGAAGTTGCTCGGTCAAAGAGAGGAATTGTTATCTCCCAACGAAAATATGTTCTTGACCTTCTCAAAGAGACCGGGATGAGCGGTTGTAGGCCAGCAGACACTCCAATAGATCCCAATCAAAAACTTGGTGATGACAAAGAAAGTGATCCAGTAAATGCAACTCAGTATCAAAAGTTGGTGGGAAAGTTAATTTACTTATCACATACAAGGCCCGATATTGCCTTCGTTGTGAGTTTGGTAAGCCAGTTTATGCACTCACCTTACGCAAAACATCTTGAAGCGACTTATAGAATCCTTAGATACTTGAAAAGAACACCAGGCAAGGGTCTACTCTTCCAAAAGACCACACAACAAAACATAGAGGCATACACTGATGCGGACTGGGCAGGCTCAATTACTGATCGAAGATCCACATCAGGATATTGTACTTATGTTTGGGGAAATATGGTCACATGGCGAAGCAAGAAACAGAATGTGGTTGCAAGGAGCAGTGTCGAGGCAAAATATAGGGCTATGGCTAACGGGGTTTGTGAAATACTATGGCTGAAAAGAATTCTTGAAGATCTGCGGATGCCGGTGAACATGCCAATGAAGTTGTATTGTGACAACAAAGCAGCCATAAGTATTGCTCAAAATCCAGTACAACATGATCGCACGAAGCATGTAGAGATTGACAGACACTTCATAAAAGAGAAGATTGATAATGGAACCATTTGCATGCCGTTTGTTCCTACTACTCAACAAACAGCCGATATCTTCACCAAAGGACTTTTCAAAACTAGTTTTGAACTCCTTATAAGCAAGTTGGGCATGATAGATATCTACGCTCCAACTTGAGGGGGGGTGTCGGATTTCTAGAAAATAAATTAGGAAGTCATATTTGTTTCCTGTTCTCTAGCCTAGAGATGTGCTATCTTTATTTCCTGATTTCGTGGCCTTCCTAATTTGGTGTCATTTCTCTACTATTTATGTATTATCACCTCCCTTGAATAAAATAAGAAGCATTATTCTTCTAAAAAAACCACGGAAAACAACCCAAAAAGTGGGGTCATATAAATCTCCTTAAGATCTCCATGCAAAGAGGCATTTTTAACATCCATTTGGCGCAAAGGCCAACCTTTGGAAGTGACAATACCAAGAACAAGCACTAATATAGTTATCTTTATTATAGGAGCAAATGTCTCCTGATAATCAATCACATACTCCTGTTGATTATCGAGTGCCACTAACCGTGCATTATATCTACCAAGTAACCCATCAGATAGCAGGTTAATGGCATATACCCATTTACACCCAATGGACTTGACACTGGCAAGACATGGAGCAATATCCCATGTATGATTTTCTTGAAGGGTCTAAAGTTCTTGCATAGCCTTCTCCTAACGTGTTTGTTTAGCAGCCTGCGAATAAGAGGTAGAAACCGTGACAGTGGCTAAAGACGTAGAGAAACCATACATATCAAGAGGACGAATAGTGCGAGAGGACTTCCTAGGAGCCAAGGGAGTAGATATTGGATCAGGGTCGGGAGGGAATTCTGGAAGCGGTGGTCGTCATTGCTGCTAGACAATGTCGGGTGTAAAACGCTCAATAGGTGAAGAAATGTCATCGAACCGAAGTAAAACACGCTCAAAAGGGGCAACATGTTGCGAAAAATAAGATTGATTTTCAAAGAAAATCGCATTACGAGAAATGTGTACACGATTGGCAACGACATCATAACATACAAACCCTGTTTGAGAAATGCAAAACCCATGAAAGCACACCTCAGTCACTAAGTTGTAAGCTTGTGACGTTCATAAGGTAAATGAACAAAACACACATCCAAATGTGTGCACTGAATGATTATCAGGGTACATACTATAAAGACGATAATAAGAAGAATCAAAATTCAATTGCTGAGAAGACAGGCGATTAATCAAATAAAGTGTTGTGGACAAAGCTTACTCTCAAAATTTAGGCGGAACTGAAGATTTAAAGAGTGAGGTCTGAACCACATCCAACAAATGACAATTTTTACGTTCAACCACCCCATTCTATTGAGTATGTGGACATGAACATTAGGATACAATGCCTTTCTGGCTTGAAAGCCATAGGACATATATTCACCACCATTATTATATCTTAAAACCTTAATACACATAGAAAATTGTGTTTCAATGTAAGCCAAAGTTCTAAAAATCAATGAAAACCTCGACTTTGAATCGAAGGAAGTAGACTCAAGTAAAGCGACTGTAATCATCAATGAATGTCACAAAATATTCATAATAGCCATTTGAAATAATGGGTGTAATACCCCAAACATCACTATGAATAATTTCAAAACAAGCATCGGCACGACTACCATGAATAGGAAAAGGTACGATTTTACTCTTCACTAGCTTACAAGTAGTGCAGCTAAAAGGCAATCCATGAGTAGAACAGAGTAGAACACTGTTCTTTATTACAAACAAAACCTCACTTGAGCAAATGAGATAAAATCAAATTATCAAGATGACCCAATTGTTTATGTCAAACCTCATTCTTGAAACAGTAATACATGTCAAAGACAGTCCTAGGAATTGTAAATTGTAAAGAAAACAATATTCCCACTTTAGGCTCCTCACGATCACCTTCCCCGACTTCTGATTCTGTACAAGACAACCAACATGAGAAAAATGGACATTATAGTCATTATCCACCGACTGACCAACAGAAATCAAACTAGCAGACAACCCATGAGATACAAACACACTACTGAAGGATGGACCAATATCACCAATAGTTGTAATTGGAAGATTACTTCCATTAGCAATTTGAATGGGTTGTCCACCAGTATACTTTTGAAGATTATGCAGCGAATTAGAAGAATTAATCATATGATTTGATGCACCAGAATCAACAAACCAAGTAGAAGGAACACTCTTACTTTTACTTTGAAGTCCAAAGGTAGAAAAGGCCGAGAGAATCATTTGTTGTACCACTTCTAGAGTAAAGGCAGAGTAATTGGTGCTAGAGGTCAAAGAGGGACACACAATGTTAGAGCTTGGAGTAAGTGTTAAAATTGTAGCATAAAAAAACCTTGGCCTTGTCGATTTTCAAGACAAGTTGGACATTCCTTGATAATGTGCCCATTTTGTTTACAATAATTGCAAAATTCCTTACTGCAATAGTGAGCAATATGTCCAAATTACTTGCAACTGTAGCATTACATTGGTCCCTTTCCTCGATTTTGCCCTTGAGGCTGCGTATGCAACGTTGAGCAACTCAGACGTCTCCCAGACACTATCCATACTAGCTTGTGTAGCTAGTATTTGTTCCTTATGCAAAAGCTCACCACACACACATCTAGAGAATGAATTGGATCTCCATACAATCCGGTCCGAGAAATTTCAAATTCAGATCTTATCACGCCTACTGATATAATGTACTTCCTAAAGGACCGTTAGAGCCAGCTGGGGTACCTTATTATAAATAATACCAGAATATTCGCTCCATAAATTAAGGAACCCAGAATAATAATCTTGAACAGTCAAGTATTTTGAGCGTGGAATACCCTTTTTGTTCTTTCGAACACTGAGCTTGATTATGCTCTTCACTTTTGGGTGTCTTCCCCAGGATTGTATTTTCATCTCCAGTAGTGTTGCTACTTTCAATACCTTCTGTTTGGGGTTTGTATTATTTCGCTCCACAAATTAAGGAACCCAAAATAATAATCTTGAATAGTCAAGTTAAGTTGATCATAATTGGCAATTTCCAATTCCAATTGAAATCTACTTGTATTGTTATCTTGATCGTAGACACGCTTCAAATAATTCCAAATTTCCTTGGTTGTGCTAAATGATCGCAAATCATTCACCATGTAAGGCTCAATTGATCCCAAAATCCAAGAAATATTGCTAGTATCTTTTGTCTCCCATTAACTTAGCTCTTTACCTTTTGTAGGAGCCGAAAAGGCTCCATCAATGTGACTACAAAGTTCTTTGCCTTAAAGAACATCTGAAATTAAACCAGCCACAGATAAAACACAGCGTGCTGGAGAAGACAAATCGCTACTATCAACACCCGGAAAGTGCGCTAACACCACAACCAAACAACCACTAACTGTTCGTTGAAGTTGGTGACTAGAATCACCAAAACTACTGGATTGCTAAAATGCCCCAAATCGGAAAAGAAAGAAGAGAAGATTCAGCGATGGATTCTGAACTTTAGCCCTAATACCATTGTCCATTGACAAGATTTGGCCGAATACTCTTTCATTATATAATAAATAGAATCCCAATTAAGGTTAATTCTCGCAATTATAGCTGCTGTTTGACTCTATCTATGGTATGGTTAATTACATATATACACTAATTATGGAAAGTTAATCTCCATAATATCTTCCATTGACAACATGGGCATAATTGTATATATATATGATGATGAAGATTGTTCAGTATTCTAACAATGGACAATGGAGGAAAAAAAATCAATTTCCATTTTCTGTTATCATCACCATCTAGGCAATTCGACGGTTTTGTAGAAAACTATGCTTGCATTTGACACCCATTTTGGGAAAAAAAATGAATTCTGGAATAGTGATTGATGGAAGAATGTGTGGTTGAAAAGTAATGAAAAGTTTTAGATTTATGTGTAATATTATTTTATTTGGAGAATGTGTGGTTGAAATGAAGCAAGAAAAAAAAATGAGAATGGAAATGAGTGTCAAACAGGGCCTAGGTTTCCACAAGAGAATTATCAGCGCTCTCTCTCTCTCTCTCTCTCACACATAATTTGTTCAAAAACCTTATAAATGTAAATTCTTATGAAAACCCAATCATATTAACTCAAGTATTGAAAATGCACTCTTTCTAGACTCACTGTTCATAAATGGAGGAAATGAAAGCGCTGGTAGGCAGTGCATGGCGCGGGGCTGTGATAATTAAACAGTAAGAGTAACAAGAAATGAGTGGTATTAAAAGATTCGGTATCGGGGCTGTGATAATTAAACAGTTAGGAGTAACAAAAACTGAGTGGTATTAAAAGATTCGGAATCTCCACTTTCTAGATTCTTTCAAAACTGATTATTCGGGAAATCGAATACATGAACCGAGAGGTATTAAAAGATTTGATTTTATAGAATCTTTTGCAAATGAAATCACATGGTTGTCTTTCCATGGCCATACTCCAGAAATCTAAGAATTCAAGTTATTCCTCCATGCAATCTTCTACTTAATGGTGTATTCAGGCAAAAACTATTTAATTGCATATATATGATCCCGAATGTTCAGTATTCTAACTCTGAGCAAGGGGGAAAAAATTCCATTTCCATGATTCTGCCATTAGCATCAGCTAGGCAATTTAAAGGCTTTGTACAAACCATATTTCCACAAGACAATTATCTATTCGTTGGAGGGGAGAGAGAGAGGGGGGGAAAAAAAATGCTCCCACAAGACAACTATCTGCTCTCTTTCCAACATAAAATTTTGTCATGGTTTGCTCAAAAACTTGATAAATGTAAAATTTATTCAGGCAAGTTTGCTAGATTGACAAACAAAAAGAAAAGGGAGAGAGAATATAATCAAACCTAATAAGCCAAGCAATTTGGTTCAAGGTTTAAATTTGCGATTCATCGATTTATCAATCCAGCTCCACACCAGCAACCCCTAATTTGAAACAAAAAGAAAAGAAAAACAATCAGATTTTCTTAATATAACTTTTGAAAGCTAAACAAATAAAGAAACTCATAATCTAAAAACTGAAAAAACAAGTCTAAAAAATTGTGGGTTTTAGGTTTAAGAAAAATAGAAAGCTGCTTAGTAAACTAGGAATTAGAGTGCGTTCTTTCAATGGTTTTATGATGATGGAGTTCAAAAGGGAGGGATCACCTGATCTGAGTTTTACGAACGGAGGAAATGAGAGGGGCGGACGGCGGACGGCGGTGATAACTGAGTAGCAAGCGTCACTTGGATTTGTGATTTTATTTTGGAATTGGATTATGGGCTATGAACCGGCCCAGTAGTTTTTAAGTCCATAAGTTGATGATTACTAGGTGTTGCTCGTGCCGAATTGAAAAGATCATAATAGATTACAAAGGTAGTAATATATTTTCTCAAATTTACTAACAAAAATAAGGTTGCTTGGTTCGATAATGGTCTATTTCTTTCCATTCATCGTACAACCATGCATTTATTGATAAACAGTAGAATTGTATTTTACGCTATCCTGTACTAGTTTGAAGTCAACACCTTACTCACGCCACAATGCATTCAGTCATTAATAGACTAAATAATCATAAAAAATCACTTTTATTTACTAACTCGAAGATGTTACTTTATTCGTAAGAACATGTTGGAGGTACGACTAAATCACCTTTTTTCATGAATGAGAGTTGAATATTTTGATTTTTTTGTTTTTTTTTTTTCATAAATAGGGAACTA
This sequence comes from Fraxinus sp. D2006-0159, assembly GCA_903798375.1. Taxonomy (NCBI): domain Eukaryota; kingdom Viridiplantae; phylum Streptophyta; class Magnoliopsida; order Lamiales; family Oleaceae; genus Fraxinus; species Fraxinus sp. D2006-0159. The sequence continues at coordinate 7,890 of CAIGRQ010138680.1, forward strand.
TGCTTAAGAGTTAAATTTGGTATTTGGATATGGAGCTCTCTCTTTTTTCTTGATATTGAAGAAAGACATGTTCATGATTTTATCATCTTATGTCAAAAGTTTAATAGGATCCCATTTTATTATCCCAAGTTTATCCTATTATGGTGACACGAGGGTAAAATCTATGTTGATGGAAATGAATTCTTTCCATGAGTATGCCGCTCTCTACAGTGAAAAACTTGCTATTTTTCGGATATGACGATACTCTATTGATATCTTGTAGATTCATGAATCATCTTTAATGCAAAGACAATATACTTCCTGGACTTTTTACATAAGACCTATAGTCACTCTTTCGTACTTGGCTGATGAGAATTATTGGAGTGCTTATTTAAAGGAGAGTCCTGGCGGGAAGAGTAACAAGGTAAATCTAATATCACCATTTCCACATTTTCTCCGAGATCCCCACTAATCCCACTTTTTAGTCTTAAGGGCCTACTTGAGAGTTTCGACATACAGATTATGAGCATTTTTGTAAGTATCAATTATAAGCGTTTATGAGCAGACCAATTATGAGTGATTTTAAAAGTAATTTTAAAAATAGTTCAACCCATGATTGAAAAATTTATTATTTATTAGTTCTGAAAGTTTTTTTTTTTAAATGAAGTTACAAGTCCTTTAGTGAAATTTTCAATTTATAATTTCTTGTATGTAAATTTTTACGTATAAGTGATATTTTACTTATATGTATTTTTTTTTATATATATAAGTTAATATTTTACTTAAAAGGTTAAATAAAGCTAAATATTTACTTAAAATTTTATGTTAGTATTTTTTTTTTTATAAACAAACTTTATAATTATAAGTTTAATTTTGTACTTTCAAATAATTTTTACTCATAAGTGAATTTTTTACTTACAACTAAATTTGTATATTTCATAAGTTATTTTTCGTCTTATTAATAATATTTTTAAACAAAAATAATTTTGTCTTATAAACATTTTACTTGTAATTTTTTTTTAATTATAATGTACTTTTTTGCTTATAAATAAATTTTTTAGTTAAAGTATATTATTATTTATAAATTAGTACTAAACAAAATATGTTGATTTAAAATATTTTTTTTTATAAAAGATAAAATTAGAAGAGAATTTGAAAAAGAGCAAAAAGCCGTCAATTTGGTGAGTTGAAAGAACTGATCAAAATTACAGTACACCATTTTTTAATAATTTTCTTTTAATACATAATAAACGGTGCCACTTAAAACTGGTCAAAATTGATGAAAATAAAACTCTCAAGCAGGTCCTAAAGTCAAGTCATTTTTCTTTAACAGGCAGTGTGTACAAATGAAAGAGGAAGCAGAAACCAAAAGAATAATAAAAACAAAAATCTATAATGTCCGCTCCAAACACCCGAAAATAAGTTTACATTACTCCAACTCAAGTACAGTTAAAGTTGTATTTAACATTTAAAATACAAAGAAAAATCTGCGAAATGCCTCATTAATTAATGACTTCAAATAAAGAATTTGTCTAAAGCATCATAATAAAAAATAGAGATAATTCGTAAACAAACAAATTTGACAAATTATCGAAGCACTCTACCCATTCCTTGAAAACATCGAATAATATATCTAACAATTGATTCATAAAATTTATTCATCAATAACAATACTTTACACGTTTAATACATAAAATGCAGAGTACCCAAAATAATTAAAAACAGAAACATTTGGTTGCTTGTCCTGTCCTGTGACCAATATGAGCAAAATACTTCCTTCAGAACTCCTGTAATGACTCCCTTCTATGCAAGGTAAGTGGCTATATCATTAAATTGATGCAACTTCCCCAGCTCAGATGCATAACTATAAGAAATTGAAACCTTTGAACATCGTAGAGGAGAATCTAGCGTACTGGAGGTCAAATACCTCACATGTTTGAGGCTTTACAATGCTACTTAAATGCTCCTAATTGACTGTCAAAGGCCTGCAGAAATACACATGAATGTATCAAAATATATAAACTACAACGTTGATTTTTTTTTATTTTTTTTTCATGGCTAGATTTTAATGTTTCACACATAGGACGATGAGATTTTCAGTTAGCATTGCAAATTAAAATCATCATTTGTAAATCAGAAACACAGCCAAACCTTTGCATTTCTGAGCATGAAAGTCAATTCTTTATTTCAGATAAGTGAGAGCCATAAACTAGATACTGCCATAAAAGCTTAAGCTAGATATAAACAAATACATGCATGACCTTCCTAATTAAGCTTAATGGCACGCCACCACTCATCTCATGAACATGCAAAATCTCCATTTCATTCATTTTCTTCTCATGCATTTGTAAGCAGCTCTTAATAAAGACGACTCAACTGCCAATCCTGTGCAGATCTGTAAAATCTATACAATTTCTGTGCAAGTTTCATCCATTCGGAGTTGCTTCAAAGCTTATTAAAACTTTCATTCGGACAAACTATATATCCACATGTATATATACTTGGCAGAGAAAATCCAATTTAGTGAAAAGCTCACTATTCACCACACACATCCAGGAATATCTGTTCTTACCCAAGATAAAACTGTTTTGGGGATTACACTAGTACACTGGTTATTTCTCAGCCACTTCCAGATACTCTCTCTAATCTGAAGCGCAACTTGAGTAACATCATGACATAGTCTATAGGGAAAAAGAAAGATTAGAAGAGGAAGGGGAGAAGGAAGAAGAGAGGAGAATAATTTAGCTAGGAGGAAAATTTTCCATATACATGTAAAAAAGATCAGTACCATCTGTTGCCCTTAAATAGATTTTAGAAACTTAAATTCAAGGAAACTTCCAACATCACAAGCCTAACAAACTACAGAAGCTATCTAATCTTGTCCAAACAAAATCCTAAACTAAAACAAAAAAAAAAAATTGGAAAATTCTATATTATTTTCGATGTTAGAAAGGAAACTTTTAGGTTTCCATCAACCAAGTTAACTGATTATAAGAGTACAGCCGATATAAGAATAATTAGTTTGTATAAAGATTTCCTTCACTACAGAACTTTAAACATCTACATATGCTTTTAAGAGCCTCAATTGGAAAAAATCCAGCAACTCAGTACAACAGACAACAAATTATACGGAAGTATCACATATGAACTTAATCCAGACCGCTAGAAGAGGTGAAATACTTGCAGAATGCAGCATAGCATATCTTAATTCACCCTTTGTTGAACAAGAACATGGGTAATATCAAAAATGAAACAATACTGATTATGTACTTACCAATTAAAGTAGGTCAAAGACCAGGACCAAGTCAAATGTTGTTAAGAAAACTTTCAGGGACACAACTTTGAGCTTTTAATACACGGTGTCATCACAATAATTTTAGCTTTCAATAAAAATATATTCAGCTCCACCACATTGATTTCGACAATTCAGGCTACCATTCTCAAAAATATAAGATCAGTACCTACCACCTTCATTCCTCCAGATATTGTCCACCCACTGCAAATCACAGCCAATAATTAATCTCTCATAAATATCCAAAAAACAAATGAATGGGTTTTCATTATCAAAAGATACTTGTCAGAACAGATTAAACAGGGCAGATTGATATTTTTCCATGGAGAATTTTAATTTAAATCATTTCAATTTCAGATCTCAAACCAATGACTCGAGTGTTAATTCTGCATTAATTAAGTTCACAAAAATACTTTATTTTCACCGATCAACCGTTTGTGGACACTAGCATGTTTGGGAAGCGAATATAGTTAATCACTTCTGGTCAAGCATAATTTTTATCCCCACATAATTACTACCAACTTATTATCCACACATTCCACAGGACCCACATCTTATAACTGCATATCAAACATGCACTAGAACTAGTCAATTGTCAACGGTGTGGATTATATCAAACTGTAATACATGAGAAACATTAAATATAATGGTGGCATTAATTTATTGGCTTCGAAGTTAAGAAAGCATTTGGAATCACCCATCAGGCTTTACAATTTCATCAATAGTATATTAATGAATCATCAGTGTAAGGAAGATTAATTTTAATAATCCAAATGTGGATTGCATGACAGATTACACACATATGGTCAAACCAGTGAAATTGGATTGTAAAAAAGCTTTCCCGCAACAAAGCCTTAAATTGGACCTTGGTTGAATAAACACCAAACATTAAAAGTGCTGTTTTGCAGTTATAAAAAATTAAAAATAGACAGTAGGTTTATAGAATAAACATAAGAACACAGAGAAATGAATATTGTTTGCAAAAGGTACATACCAATGGAAGTGGACCATATTCCAGGACCCACTCAAATGCTTCAAAATTCTGTGGGTCACGATTTTGACAATTAATTCAATGTGTCACCACACTGATTACGAGGGTCGTGTCTTTGAGCTATTAATTCATGGTGCCATCACACTAATTACTACTTCCAGTAAAAATACTTTCAGTCCCATGACATTGATTGGTACCAACTCCAGTCCACATGTTTCCATATAACGCTGATGAGCCCGAGATTTTTCACCCTCAGCAAATGACTGCCCATAAATCAAAAGACACTTGTCAGAACATATTAAACATGAGAGATTGATATTTTCTTTCATGGTGTTGGATAAAAAAAAATCATTTTCAAATCTCAGTTTGTCATTATGCTAGCTTCATTCAATCCTGTCACAAGGGTAGCAAAGGCATAGCCCCGGTATAATTTCAGCATTAATACAATTTTACATCTAACGATTTATTTTCATTAGTAGATCAATTATAGAAGGTTTCTAATCATTCGACTATTTCACACCGTAAGAACTAATTGAAAATATTCAACGGTGTGAAAAAATATTAATACTGCAATAAATGAGATACATTAAATATAATGGTGACATTTAATTTACTGGCTTCAAATTTAGCATTTGCAGTCACCCATCCGACTTTACAACTGGCCCTAAACGTTCATCTATAGATTCTATACTATATAACCTAATCGAAAGTGCAAGGAAGATAATTGTAATAATTCTCACGCGGATATAACAGAAATTTCCCAAATATGGTCAAACCAATGAAATTGCATATAATTTACCTCCCAATAACTTATACAACAATATAAAATGTTACGAAAAAAGATCGATAAGTATGAATTTGCTGCTAAATTGAGAGTTAACATATCAGAATTCAGAAATATTTACTAATAGAAGTCAGTTTTGACAAAATGTATCATCAAATTTTAGCAAAGCGCCATGACATTACCAACTTTATCCTAGTTTTAGACAAATAAAGAAATTTTGGTATAGCTAACCTAATACAACTTTAAAACCTTCCAAAAATGTTCCACAAGCAATGAATAGAAGAATTTATTATATGACTGTTCCCTTCCAATCAATATAAATTATTAGCTGTAGCTCAGTTGTCACAATTGTCAATTCACTTGTCGAGTGGCATTTGCCAAAAGGAACCAACTCATCTTTTCTCCATTTATTCAATTTATCAAATGTTAAACCTAAGAAATTTTCAGCGCCAAAGTTACATTACTTTAAGCTGCTAAACAGCTATGAGTCTTAATAATTACGTGATTGAACCGTTGAAGTCGTTGGCAATAAGAGAACTTTGTGTATCAAAATGAATTTTCTATCTAAGTTCAGGTCATAAAGGAAAGAAAAAATTGTTGGCAGCATTAAATTTTAGGTTTCTGTTCAAAGTTTATCATCATAGAGATTTAAATTTGAAAGGAGATAATATGGTAAATCTGTAAAAATGTCACAAACTATATTCAAATCCCTACATCTTAGTATAAAACTTAATTCCATGCCTTATCATCTAAAAAAATGGAATTTCATAGATTCAAGTCACATGCATTTGGGCATAAAGACATGACCAGAGAATGAAACAACAATATTATGCAAAGAAATTTGCATAAAATGCAAGATATGCACGTGTCGTTTGCTAATGCATTTATTATCCATATACGATGCAAATGCAAGGAACTATTTACCCAATGCCCACCCTTATATATTCACCACTCCATTCAGAGTAGAAGTACAATTGTACTGAATTTGAAGAGAGAATTTATGCATGATATATACAAGAGACAATTCACTGAACAAATTAGCTGGGATCATTCCACACAATCTACGCATAACATAGAACGCAGGATAAATGAAATAAAAGCTTTCCTTAGATGAGTGTCTAAACTTTATAAAAAACAGTATCTCCAGTGTGTGCTTTTACCATAGCAAACAAGCACCACCTGAATTTGAACTAAGCATAAGGAAAGTCATTGATGTTCTACAAATACAAATGATATTCATTGACAGCATCACAATTTCCATCTCATATGCGTTTCCATTATATCCATCCAGCTCAATATCTTCAACTCGGGACAAGAAGCATTCAGGCACTATTTTTAGTTAATTTTGGTTAAGAACATCCCAGCAGGCAGGATTGGTCAGCAACATAACATTGAAGATTCCCTTACTTGAGACACTTTAAAAGAAATATTAAAAACTGCTTAAAACTTCAATGAAAATAGCTAAAACTTCTCATCACCACTCTACCTCGAATAATACGAGAGATTCTAGATTGGGGCAAACATTTAGGAGAGGAGCTATCATTTCCTGATCACTGTAATCATTAAAAAATAGCTCTAGGCGTTTCATATCCTTGAAAGTAGGCAGATCACGTCGCCCAGGATCGTTAAGTACCTTCAATAAGAAAGAGAGAGCCCAGAGCAATAATGACAATAGTCACATGGAATTCATTGATTTAAAATACAATAAAATAAAATGTAAGGCAGAAATCATGCTAGCTAATTAGATTATACATGAACATATGAACAACAGACATACATGAAAGAATAGAAGACACACACGCACACATATAGAAAAAGAAAGAGTCTTACAGCTAAGCAATCTTCGTCCATTGATAAGGATTGCAAGTTGCGGAAAGCCCAGAGAAGCTCGGCTGCAAGGTTGCCAAATATTTCATCTGCAGCACCCTGTCTCATATTCAGTTTTGCTTCAACCACAGATGTCAGATTCTCCACAACATATTCTGCCTTAAACATATCAATAAGCTCCAGGTATTTGAGGTTAGGGGCATTGATGACAAATTTATATTTCAGCCCCTCAAAGTCCCATGCTTGTAACTGTATCTTCAATCTCTTCAAAAGTGGACAGGAAAGATTGAATTTAGTTTCACTTCTTACAGTTCCCTCTATTGTTAAATCCTCTAGAACTGGGCAACTAGAGAAAAGCTTTTCTGAGAGGTCACTTAAAGGATAGAAAAGATGAGTATGAAGTTTTTTCAGCTTTGGAAGATCAAAAGTAGGTATATCCTCGGTGTCTAATAGTATAACATTCGACTTGAGGTCCAAAGCAGTCAAGGTTTTCCATGTGAAGATACAGTGATTAACAAGTGGTCCCTCGAGTCTGAGTTCACAAACGTTGCGCTTACATAGTTCATCTATACATGCATCAAGGCATAGAGTACAAATATAACTGTTCACAGTCAAGGAGAACCTATTGATCATTTTTGAGGAGCAACAAGTTAATACGCGACGTGCGACGCAAGCAGGATTTCTTTCATCCGAAATGTCATCCTTAAAATCAAAACTGGTAATAAACGTCCAGAGGTACTGCCACCTCTTGGACAGAACGCTAGTTTGAACTGCATATTTTGTTGGAAGAAATGACAGAATATGACCGATGATCTCATCTGGCAAGAAGCTTATTCGATCTCTTCTCCTGATTCTCATTTTTTTGGATTTTCTTTCCCTAAACCTAAGAAAAAAACAGAAAGAAATAACAAGAAATTAAGATGATAAATAATCTACTGGCACAAAAGGTAAGAATTTAAGAAACTCAGAAGAATAAAAAATAACAGATAAGATCTAGCATATATTGTTTAGCTATTTAAAAAATGCTTAGGATTAGAATTAATAAGAGCAGTTGATCAAGTTTGCACAAAAAAAGAAAAAAGGAAAAGTACAAAGGCGACTGATCAATCAATCAGATTTTCTTAATGCAACTTTTGGAAGCTAATAGATAAACTTATAAGTTATAACCCAAGAAAAAAGAACTGGGCAGATTAGGAATGAGAATGTGCTCTTTTCAAAAGTCTAATGATGATGATGCTGAAACATGGATTATTTGATCTAGGTTATTGTCACTCTTAAGTAATTTCTTCATCTCACTGTTCATAGATGGAGGAAACGAAAGCAGCGGACAGTGTTGCTCGGTGAAGATATTTGAGCAGTAAGCAGAGTTGATGAATTTGTCCAAGGTTTTAGAATTGGTTATGGGCTACAAATAAGCACAATGGTCAGATATGCTTAACAGGTAATCAGGTATAGATGCATTTTTCCTTCACGAGGTGAAGCATAAGCCTCGGGTCGTTTTCAGACGTAGGCCTCCCCTTCAACCAAAAAAGGTCAAAAAAATTATTAAAATGCAAATAACTTCCTAATAAATCATAAACAAACTTCAAAAAGTAGGACTCAAAACATGTCGGGGACACATCCATTTAAATTATTCAAATTTTTAAATTCATATATTATACTTTATTATTACACTTTTTAATATAGGACACAGCTATACATCCGAATACTTGCCCGAGGAGTGTTTCTAAAGTATCTTTAGTGTAGTAATTTAAAAGATGTAACAAAAAACCGGTCAGGAGCACGTTCTTATCAAATACATGTCCGTGTGTGTTGGAGTTAGACACAATGCAACACGTGAACACAGACACAATGCCCTAGTAGAAATGTTTGTGTCTCACAGGACACAAGAATCATGGAATACACTTCCATTAACTACCATAAAGCTGTTACCTTTATTCATAGTTATAACTAGATCGGACCAGTGAACCGGCAAACCAAACAGTGCTAAGGTCGGGTGGTATTAACTAATTCATTATCAAAAGAACCAGTCAAGAACCACTCGGATGGTTTCAGAGAAAATCGAAACCAGCTCAATGTGAACCGATTTTTTACCAAATTGGTCCAGAGCAAAATTTTGTATCAAATTTGAATGGAGAGATTCAAACCACCCACCTTCTATGGAAGGTTAAGAGTCTTGACCACTATGTCACTTGCAGAACCTTTACAATTAATGAGAGCGAAATATATATTTAATTTTAGAAAAATGACAAAAAATATATATATATATATGTGTGTGTGTGTGTTTTTAAAAATGTTTTTAATTAGAATTATGGTCGAGCAATAAACCACCAACCAATTGAACCAATGACCCGTCGATTGAATTGTTAATCAATGACCCGTCGATTGAATTGCTAATCAATGACCCGTCGATTGAATTGCTAATCAGTGACCCGATGATTTTTTCTAATCAATGATCGGGTCGATTCTGATAACTATGCCTTAATCATAAGGATAGCAATGTCTAAGGCATGGAAATACATTAAAGTCGTAACANGACCCGTCGATTGAATTGCTAATCAGTGACCCGATGATTTTTTCTAATCAATGATCGGGTCGATTCTGATAACTATGCCTTAATCATAAGGATAGCAATGTCTAAGGCATGGAAATACATTAAAGTCGTAACAAGGTTGTTGTAAAAAGTTTGGAATTGATCACTTCCTTATCAAGGAGAGTTAATGTTCGTTGGGTGATTTGGAAACTTTTTTCATTTCTCAATGTTAAACTAAGAAAAACTCACAAGCTCATTCTCCTAGATTGGAATAAGTTGATAGGATCCCATTTTGCGATCTTTAAATCCCCTAGTGGTAGCAAAACTTCATATTATC
>CAIGRQ010138710.1:0-11182 GCA_903798375.1 Fraxinus sp. D2006-0159
ATATTGAATTAAGTCATAGTCAAGCATTTATATCAACAATTAATCTTGTTTTGTCGCATAATTAAGTGCGCAAAACGCACTTATCACCCACCTATCGCTCGAGTGACACACCTCTCGTTCGTCGTCGCTAGCCTGCACTTGAGCGATTGTGTTTTTCGAGAAATCCAGTTTGCATTTTTCAAGAGTCCTATCTATCATATATCACCTGAATACCTCATAATATAAATACCTAATACCCAATACGTTTTTATTAGGTGGTTGATCATTATTATACATTATTCATCATTCCAAGATCCACGAATATATCCTTGCATTGAGAATAAACGTTTGGTTCTTAAATCAATTAATCACAAGTTGGGAAAAATATCAAAATTAAATAATCAAAAACACCCACTTTCTAGATATAATCTGTAAGGTAATTTCTCAATAGATTTCAGAGGTTGCTGAAGATCGAGAGAGGTTGGATCGTAAGCACAAAAAAAGTACAAGAACAAGGTGTTCTTGGTGATCCACACGAGATGGACAATTCTACAAGATCGAGAACATGTATGAATAAAACACGTTCAAGCGAGTCTTAAAATTTATAGTAGTTAGATCAGCAGACTTTTGATTTTTCTAGGTTAGATCATACTGTAAGTTCTTATTATCTACGGTAGAAACTATTGACTTGATCGTTGAGTTTTTACCAAATTAAGAGTTTTCTCTGTCAACAAATCTTGTGTTATTTAATACTTTCAATATTATTGTGACAATTCAATATAAGATAAAATTGACTTAATTGACTAAATATTTAGAACAATTAAAAATTGACTTGTTATTTTTAATTGATTAGTTTAATTCCGCGTTATTCACATATTATGTGATTTTATGATCAAACTAGTCACTCACAAACTATTTACTTGATTCAAATTAAAATCTGATTTTAATTTCGTTAAAGTCAATAAATAATTTTAATCACACATTTCATGTAGTCTACAACTTTTCAATTACACGTTTTATCAACTTATGTCAAAATTCATTAAAATTTTATTTTAATCTATACCAAACATGGGCTAAATTTGAGTGAAGTATTTTAAAAGTTTGATGACTAATGAAATATTTTGAGTGAATAATGGAATGCAATGTGTTAAAATTCAATAATAACTCGAAAGTATTTTAAAGTTTAATAAATAAAGCGTGACTAAGGTACAAGTTCAATGGCTAATTTAAAATTTAAACCTCAAAATTTGAACGATGCAATAGAATAATATTCTCACAATTCAGCCCCTATTTGGTGGGTTTTTTTTTGGGAAAACATTATTTTGAATATTGAATTTTTGGAGAATACGTGATTAAAAAGTAGAGAAAATTTTGGGTCTAAGGCTGTGTTTGAGCCACATTATTTTGAAATAGTATGTTGATGGAGAATGTGTAGTTGAAAAAGAAGAAAAAGTTATTGATGTGATGAAAAATATTATTTTGTCGGAGAATATGTGATTAAAAATGAGTAGAAAAAAAAAATTTAATATGACTCAAACAGGGACTAAGTGTAAAATATTTTGTCGTGTGAATTAGCGAATGTGATTAAGCCTTCGTTTGTTTCTCGTTTTTCATCCATAAAAATGAAAAATATGATCGTTATCCATCACATGAAGCCACCAATTTTAAATTTATATCTCTTGTGTAGTCCTAATAGCTACTATATTTTTCATCCTCATTCTACAATGAGAATCAAATGGAGGCTAAAAATGACAATCTTGCTACACGTATATTTTAGTTAACATTTTATTTTACATTATACCATGTAGCATATAATTTCACCATTAATTTTTTTAACACTTAAAATAATCAATAACCTCGATTTTATCAAATATTTAATAACTTGTTTGGTACAACTTAAAATTCAATTAAAATTGAAAATATGACCGTTATTGGGTCTCACTCGTCTAATAAAAGTCAACAATAACGACTAATTTTTCAATTTTAATCCGATTTTAGTCTTTACCGAACACACCCTACGTAATGGATCACACTCGTCTAATAAAAGTTAACAATAATGACTAGTTTCGATTTTAATCTCTACCAAACACGCCCTAAATGTCATCCAAATTGTACGTAAACAATGTATAACTAACATAATTCTAAATGAATACGCGGAAAAAAAATAAAAATAAAAAAAGTTTTGAAAAAACGAGGGACTAGCACGAGTAAGTAGTCAGTAGAGATCATTGAAAAGAAGAAGAAAGGGAATTCTCTTTCCTTGCTAGTTTATGAAATTCTTCCTTGAATCACTGGTTTTGCGCCTCCTCCATTTCCGAAAAATACCCAACAAACGGAGACAGGCACATGTACATTATTTATGGCAACTGTTCAAACACGTCAACTCTCCTTCCTTCATATACTTCATCTCATTTCCCAATTTTCAGTTCAATTCTAAGACTCGCTGAGTTAATTTGTGAATAGTAACAATGAGTTTGGGCAACCAATTGTCATCAGTTGTGTTGATTCTGAGTCAAATCGGTTGCAACTCTGCACGACGCAGTTTTTGTATGTTAAAGCCTTCGCCCTTGACTTTGCCGACGCTTAAACTCAGCGCTTTTGCGCCAAGAGCCAGAGCTTCCCCGACCGCCGTTGTCGAAACAAAGCCCGTAATTCCTAGTCTCGGCTTTTTTTTTCCCCTTCTTATATATAAGTGATTATAATTTATTTATGTGGATGCTGTAATGTGTATGTTTATATTTAAATTACCTCAGGCTCAGCTTAGGGCTGAAATTGAAAAATTATTCAAATCTGAATAGAATCATGTCAAATTAATTATCTTAGTTCAATTATTAGAATTCAATGACAAATTGCCCCATGTATGAATCGTAAACAGAAACAAGCGTGTAACAGTATGTATAATAAATGTTCCTTTCATCGAAGTATTTAGCCTTCATAAATTGTATGTTAGTCTTCACACTTGTCCAAGTTGAAAATAAAATTTGCATAAATTCGCCATCTAAGTAAAAATTGGAAAATATTCTTTTGGTATTTCAACTGTTGCATTTTTTAAAGTTACATATTCTTCATGTTGTCGCAGCAGTGTGTTCTAGAGTACAGATTGCTAGAGAAATACAGCTCCATGACCATTTAAGAGGGAAGATTTGTTTTTTTTTTTTTGGTCTTAAAGCAAATAAAGATTTGGAGATGCAATGGCATTAGTAATACATGTAAGCTTGTTACGAACTCATGTCTAATCATCTAATTATGTGAGAGAGAAAGGAGAGAGGAGAAATTTGTCTTAATTTTTACTATATCAAAAAGCTCCATATATGAGGGACAATGTATGCACACAGTTGATGGAAGGATACGAATTTGTTAATTTTGATTCGTTTACTGTAAAAGGGTAATGACTTCTCTCTGTTACATTTGCTTGATGGAATGATTTAACACATGCTCATTTACTTCAATTGTAAGATGCAATTGTATATATATCTCAAAATAATAATGTTTCGTAGTGGATTTATGCTGTGGATATTAGGATCCTGTTATGGACAAGACAAACCTGAACATCCGCAAGAACATTTTAGCTTGTCCTATTTGCTATGAACCAGTAATTTGGAATGGTAATCCCAGCTTATCTTTGTAAGTCAATATCTTCACCTCAGAATATTTTCTGTCTCCCATTATATATGGTCATAATAATTATTTCCCATGTATGCCAGTTATACTCTTACTGGAAAGTTGGATTCCATTCTTTGATTTTCGTTTGTTAATTTCACAGGGAATCTGCAGCTCAGTCTAGTTTGCAATGCAGTACCTGCAGAAAGACATACTCTGGTAACGAGACACATCTCGACCTGACAATAACCGGTGGTGGAAAGGTGTATGGTGAACCTAAGGCAGCATCTACTGAGCTTTTCAGGTAATTCTGTTTGCATTTATAACATTGACTTGTCATTAAAATTTCATTTACTAAGGTTTCTATCTTTCTCAATCCTCAAAAAGTTCTGAAGAAACCTCTTATTCTACATATTTCTAGGTTCAGCGGATAGATATTCTTCTGTTTACTTTGACGGTTTCCCTGACTTGATTTTGATTAATATCCTCTGAAGTTCTGATAATCTTCTAATTGCTTTTTTCTTTCTTCAACTCCTGCATTTCAAATTTGTAGGTGTAAATTCTTAAAACGTCTAGATGAATACACAAGTAAATAACAGTTATCATCTTTGGGGTGTTCATCTAATCCATTGAGAATAAATGCATGGCTCTGATAGGCATTCAAAGCTTCATTCATTCTAGCTCATAAAATATTGTTATCCACTATCCAGTGCAATGTAAACTAAAGTAATACTCTAGAACAATGGTTGACAGGAAGTAGTTGACACTTGCTTCTGAAAGATTACATCGACATTGATGTTTTCAAATTGGAATTAATTTGAACTTCAATAATCATGATGATCTTTTCTCACTATAATTTTTAAGAGACACTAGTCAACAGTACCGAAAATAAGGTGGATGCTGTGTTCATCATAAATGACATTTTTGAACTGTTTCCATTACTGATATATTTGTTTTTGCATCACTATAAAGTGAATATGTAATATTTAATTGTGAGATAATCAGTACTTCACCTAGGATTGAAAAAGTTGTTTACAGAACCCAAAGTTTTAGATGCAGCTCTATGTTTTGATAGCTTCAAAGCCTAAATATTAGCATGATTATTGTTAGTGACAAATGCACGCTAAATGACTGACACAGTTATCCTAATTTATCAATAATGTGAAAATTTTCAAACTACAGAATGAATTTGGTTAGTACCTACTTATTATGAATGCTAGTTGTTCGTCGGGAACAGGTTTCCTTTGGTATCATTTCTCTATGAGAGGGGTTGGCGACAAAGTTTTTCTGTGTGGGGTGGTTTTCCAGGCCCAGAGAAAGAGGTAATCACCAATTTCCTACTACCATAATTAATTTTGCCTAAAAAAATGCTTCCCTTTGGCATAGATGTCTGATGCAGTTGCTGATAATTTGCAGTCTACAAGAATGATACAATGGCTGTAAATTGTTTTCAACAATTAAAAAATAAATAAATAAAACCACCGATATGAATCAACGCAGAGTAGTAAATTTTATATCTCAAGACTAACAATAAACTAATCATATTTCTATGTCATTGATTGCAGTTTGAATTGACCAAAGATTACCTCAAGCCAGTATTAGGTGGAAATATTATTGATGCCAGTTGTGGAAGTGGATTATTTTCAAGACTTTTTGCCAAGAGCGGATTATTTTCCCTTGTTGTTGCTTTGGACTTTTCAGAGACTATGTTGCAGCAATGTTATGAATTCATAAAGCAAGATGATAACTTTCCAGAAGAGCATGTCTCCTTACCTTAATCTTGGTGATTGTTTCTAGCTTACTCTGGCCATTTCTTATATATGTAATCTATCTTCTTCCAGGAACATAATACTGGTTAGGGCTGATATCTCCAGGCTTCCCCTTGCTTCAAGTACTGTGGATGCTGTGCATGCTGGTGCGGCTTTACACTGTTGGCCTTCACCATCGGCAGCTGTAAGCATACCTGAACATCTACTTGCTCAGGCTACTCCTGATATTATTCTGTTTTGTGATTTCACTGGCTGACTGGCATATTGTAATTCTTTAGTGATCATATATTGAGGTTCAAATGTTTCAATTGAAACCGAAATATAATCAAAATTAGGTAGTCACTTCAGTGGCGGAAATCTGTTCACAAACCCCCTTTCTTTTTTTTGAAGTTATGTTCTGAAATATACCATAATTGTATGCCCTTAAATCTCATTTCGCCATTTCCATTTTGTTTGTAACAATAAGGAGGAAGTTAGGAAGGTGATGACATGGCAAGGGGGCTAGCATTGTTGTGTCAGAGCTTGGAACTTCAGTAAATTTGCTTCGAGTCCTGCTCGGGGTACAGGGTGGGGGTTCACAGAACCCCACCGATACCTCACAATAGGGGGGATGGGTGGGATTTTTTTGGCAATTTTTTATTACCATGGGACTGTGAGGATATGTAAAACTTCTGTGAAGGAAGTTTCTATACACATCTTAACTCATTTGCTTCAGTGTGTCTTAATTGACATTTTTAATTGTACATAATGTTGACAGGAATAACCATTCGATCTTTGTCATCTTTGGATCTGATTCAACTTTTCTTTCACTTTATAACAGGTGGCAGAAATAAGTCGTGTATTAAAACCGGGAGGGATCTTTGTTGCTACAACATACATAGTTGATGGCCCCTTTTCATATGTTCCCAATCGCAGACCTCTACGTCAGGTAACCATCTTAACATTTGAAACAGTTTTTTCCATTGCGAAGGAGAAACGTTAAGTACAAAAATGATTAAAGTGGGAGAATCAGAAATTAAACAATCCTTATCCATATCTATCCTCCTCAACTATTCTACAAATTTGTGCATCCCGTGCTATATTAACATGGTAGAATAGGTGATCTGGAAAAGGTAGCAACACTCTGACACCTACTAAATAGTGTTTACTAGATCCCAATTTTAGTTCTTACGCTCAGAGCAACTTATTCTGGAATTTTCATTTTATCTGCAGAACTTCGCGCTACTCTCAGGTAGCCATGTATTTTTATCTGAGAAAGAACTTGAAGATCTTTGCACGTCTTGTGGGCTTGTCAATTTTACATGCACCAGGAACAGAGCTTTCGTGATGATCTCGGCTGCAAAACCCAAATGATTAGTAGCCTGTTCCCTTTGTGTTTCTTGGTGTAATTCAATTGTTAGGACCTTGTATGGAATTGCTTAGATTGACGACGCATCAGTTCAGTTAATATTGTGTAATGAAATATACGAAAAACAGAAAGGATGTACCGTTATGTACTATTTTCAAATTAGCATTTTACAAAATGAAAAATGAGAAATTTACATCTACTTTCACAAGGTTAGATTTCTACAGAGTATGGTAGTCAGGTATATTAAAACAAATCAGATCAAATCACGAAGGGTAAGATAGATGTTCAGTTTGGGCAGGCATCTATGTAAAGATAGAAAAACACACCTGTTAACCCAAAAGAACTATTCCGTTTTCCCCGCATTAGAAAACTTTAGCCGCTGGCTTACCAACATCTTCTCATCATCGTCATCATAAAAATCAAGTCCATCGTTATCATAGTGCATGTCAATAGCAACTCTGTCATCAAGACTTTTTGCTCCAGAGGATCGAACTTGAAAACGGTCTCTTCTGGGACGTGGAGAGTCCAACACTACGAGTTGCATTTCTGATTCTATCAGAGCTTTCATTTGAGCCCTCTCCCTGTCTCTTGGATAGGTGATATAGAGGAAAGAGTAGATAATGCAACATAGAGCCATTGGGATTGAGACTGCAATGAAAAGAGCCTTAGCCAAAGATGTTGCATTCCCTGTGTCTGTGGCAATATCTTCAGAACCTTCTGGGACTGGCTTATAGCCATAAACATACATAGCAAGTAGTCCAACAATTGGGGGAGCAAATGATGACAACACGGACTCAAATGATCGGTCCAACGCATAGATACTCGTTCGTGATTTCTCTGGGACTATCTCTGCAAAAATTGGACTGTCTACAGCATATTATTAAAGCAATTCAGTCAAAACCTTCCGAAAGTTTAAACACAGCATTATTATTATTATTAGAATATATTCAATTAAACGGATGGTTTCTTTAAGTTATAGTTCTCCCTTCAAAACAATGATTCTTCTACTAGTTTGTGGCTTGTCCTTGTAAAATTGCTATGCTGAATCTGTAAATTATGAATACTTGGAAAGGTGGCGAGGCATGATTAAAAAAAGACAGAGGGAAGAGATGAAGTGTTGTTAGAAGGTTTTACTTGTTAGTCGCTGCAGCGTTCCAAGACATGAAAAAACCTGCAATTAACAGGATGAAACCATGCACGAACATCGTAGATGGATCAGTTGGCAAGAACAGGAAAAGAATCGCTGCGAGAGGAATAGCAGATGCCGAGCTTATCTGGGATAAAATTATCCGGCCAGAATTTGGGAGGCGTTTGGATAGGATATCACCCATCCTACCACCAAACAAACCCCCAAGAGAGTTAGCAACTACGAATATACCTATGAGAATGGCAGTTTTCGCGTGGGAGAAGCCAGTTAACTCCAACCACATTGGTGAAAACGATAAAGCTGACCATGGAAATGAACCGGTGACACCTTGAGCTACAATAATTTGAAAGGATCGAATATTTATTACTGATTTTGCTTCATGGACAAGAACCTTAACTTCTTCTAACAAGGATCTGTGATGAACTTCATTGCTAGTTCTTACACCACCTTCTGGAAAGTGTGGGTCGTTAGCAAAGATGCGAACTAAAATTCCCACAACCACACTTAGTATACCAAAAAGATGAAAAGAAATTCTCCAGCCAGAGATTCCCATAAAAGTAATTGGGGCTATCAATAGTGAAAATAATCCGCCAACAATTGAACCAAGGTTACTGGTAAGATGTAGCCATCCAAAAGCCATACCTCGGCTGCTGTCATCAGTTGAGTCAGCCACAAGGGACTGGATGGCAGGTGTAACAATCGCAAGGCCAATCCCATTCAAAGCTCTTGATACGGCCACCTGGGAAACAAATATAGAAAAACTTACAATGCCATCTGACAAGTTGAAAGGAGAATTCTAGAACTACCAAACTGCTATATAACTTAAATTGCAACATCCGCGCGCACACATGTAAGTGCAACCCCCCAGCCAACACACACGGATTTCTCCTAAGTTCTTTGACATGGATTACAGTCATTTACATTGATTTGATAAGTGTTAGATCCTTACCTAGGGCTCAACTATGTAGATCTGAAATCATGTCCTCATATTATGCAAGGAGGCAAAATTTCTGCATATCAAATTGGAGAGGACTGATGAGTAGACTATAAAAACATGTATTTGCCATCTGGTGACTGTAAAAGGATCAATTCATCTAAGAATAGAATGTTGCATGCTTGAACTTTCAAATATTGTGGCTATCTTCACTGTCCTGGTAGCCAATGTACGAAGCACTTGAAAAAAAAAATCTATAAATACGTACTGTTTCATGCTGATCCCAGTATACAATCTTATGTGCTAAGATGTCATCTTCTCTGTAATATATATCAACAATTGCCAGAGTAACACGCCACCTTCTACAGTCTGCACCCAAATGGGAGACTACTGTCCATTCATATTCCCATTTTCGGACAAAGCTCATGGTATTCTAGGATATCCTCCTATAATTTCTTTTCTAAGAAAATTTCCTACTTCAGCAGTTTCTCATCATCCCATTATAAAATGATTTTTATCTTTTTCAATTCTTATGAATATTTAACTGCACATTGTGCTTCTTACGAACATTATAATATGATGGCTACTGCTGCCAATTGACATTTTGCTGACACTCATGAAATTCATCTCAAAGAAACACCATTCTTAAATACAATTTAGAAGTCTGTACCTAATATCTAATAACCAATAATCACGCGAAAGGCCACAACGAAAACTCAAAAGTAGTATTTTGCTATGTTCATTTAAAAGCCAAGAAATTGTGCCATACAAGTTCATTGGCTCGTACAGACTGAGAGCCTGAATTCAATATGCCATACACATTAAAGTGTGCATGCTCTAAGAGAACGACAACTTTTATTAAGGATTACAATGACAACCTAAGCCTTGTTTTCAACAAATTTGGAGTCGTGTATTATTCACTAAGGATTATGAAATAAAAAATTTGAAATATTATTTTAATTAACAGAAATATGAATCCCGTTTAGACAATGGCTCACAAGTTGACTTCGATTCACCAAGATAGGTACACAATAATAGTAGTACTAATGCAATAAGAGCTCAATCATTTTTTATCCTTGTTTCAGGGTTGATTATTTTATCAATTCTGCAACTAAATGATGCCACCTACTCCAGCGAGATCATGGTAATAGCTGAGGTGATGAGCACTTCGCCATACGCACCAAGAATTTCAAGGTTTCATCCTAGCTATATCTAAGTACATGATCTTAGAAACAAAATGCGTTATAATGAAGACGCACATTGGAACTATACCGTAATGCCTTCAAGTTAGCATGAATCAGTAAGAATTCTTAATGTCTTGAAATTTTCTTAGTGATTTAAGCACAAAACAATATTATGTATCAACTACATATAAATGGAACTTTCAATTTAGAAACTGGAATTCAAAAACCATTATAATTCCAAGGAACTTTCTTTCACTTCCAATTTCAACAACAAAAAGATAAAAAGACATACTCAGTTATTAAAAATGAATAACTAAAGGAAATCTAACAATGAGAAGATAAATTATTTCTTGTATTCTTTCAATCAAATACATGCAATCAATTTGGTCAAGAATTATAGAAGAATTCTAAAATTATTCAAATCAAAATCCCAAAACATGACCAACATGTACTCAAAATGAAGAAATTGATCGAAACAAAGTAAAATAACACCCACCTGGAAGAAGGTGGAGGAAAAGGCAACAAGGAAGGTGGCTGCGGCCCAAAGGAAAGCCCCATAGGCAATTACATGTGCCCGGTTGTGCCGAACGGCCAAGTAAGTCGCCAGAGGGTAACAAATACACTGGACTATTGACCTGAACAGGGTCAATGACCCAAGCCCAGCNGATCGAAACAAAGTAAAATAACACCCACCTGGAAGAAGGTGGAGGAAAAGGCAACAAGGAAGGTGGCTGCGGCCCAAAGGAAAGCCCCATAGGCAATTACATGTGCCCGGTTGTGCCGAACGGCCAAGTAAGTCGCCAGAGGGTAACAAATACACTGGACTATTGACCTGAACAGGGTCAATGACCCAAGTCCAGCCGGGTTGGTGTGAAGCGCTTCTCCAACCTCTTTGTGTACTCCGGGTAACAACGATTCATCTGCACTTTCCATTATCCCCGCTAGATTTACCAGCACTATCGTCAGCGTTTCCGGTTACATTTTCCCTTTTTCTCCTGTCACTTTTTTATGGAAATTTCTGCTGATTTTGTCAAGGGTTTAAAGGGTGATTTCGGGGGATCCTGATGAAGCGGTGGCGGACGTATCAACTCTTCCGACAAAACTATGAAAAGTTCTAGTCAACGGTCAGAATCCAGAACTAGCCTGAATTTTTTTATTTTCTTTTTTTAAATCTCTCTTTATGCATAAAAAATTGCTAAAATCTATTTGTTCCATTGAGTT
>CAIGRQ010138716.1:0-13129 GCA_903798375.1 Fraxinus sp. D2006-0159
CCATAAGCTCTCCACCCTAGCTCCTGGAAGCGCATCCTGCGATTTACCTCCTCCACGATAATCCAGGGCAGGGTCGGTGGGCCTCAAGGTTGGGGTTCAACCTTTACTTTTCTATACAGTTAACTGGTCTTCTGATTGAGGGAGTGCAGTGGATGGATCTTAAATCAAATAAAATTTTGAGTCTTCTATTTTTTCTGCAAAATTTGAGGAGTTACTTGTTTATTCATTTTTGGCCTTTTTTGCTATAGATACTGTTTATGAAACTGAAACAATGGTCAAGAACATCATATTCCACTTTTCTTCACTTTAATGTAGGGAATTCCCGCCGCGTTACACCAGATACTTTACCTTTAATCTAGTGACTCAGCAGGATTCTACTTTTTTTTTTTTATATGTCTTATCCGGTTATCCCTTCATTAGCCATTCAGTCAGCTGCACTATTTTTGTCTATGTAATTATGTATTATTGCATAAAAGTTGTTAATGTTCAACCATATTCCATCTGATTGCTTGTTCTGTAAGGTGAAAAATAATTTATAATTTGTCCATTATAGCGCAGAGGTATTTTGTACCAAGTCAGTCCTAAAAGTTTAGGCTACCTTCTGGTTTGATGAAAGGGTGTTTCCGATTATCTTTGTGGTAGGTTTTCGTCTTTTGAGCTAAACTAGCCTTTTGTGTTCTAAACATATGTTTCACCTTTGCTTCTGTTAGTGCAAATAATTTATACTAAGGCCATGTTTGATAGTAAAGGTTTTCCATGGTCCATTTTCCAAGTTTTGTCCCGTTTGACAGCGAAAATTTTCTCCGGAATTTTTTTCCATATTTTCCAACTTTTGGAGGAAAAACTTTTCTTGTTGTTTTGGTTGGGATTGATTTTCTTCTTTTTTGCAATTGAAAAAAATTCTATTAACAATGATAAAAAATTTTTTCCATTTAATAGGCAATTTTCATGCAAAATAAAGTCAAATGAATGATATTTGGTATGATAATTTTTTTTATTTTTTTTTGGCAATTGAAACAAATTTTAGAGCAAATGGTAGAAAAATTATCATTTCCATGGACAATTTTCATAAAAAATAAAGTCAAACGGATATCAAACTTTCAACATTTTCGAGATGGAAAATTATACCAATCAAACACAATTAATAGTAATTCTCAGTAAAATAATTTCTAGGCAATTAAATTCTCTAGAATTCATTTTCTTTACATTCATTTTTCGCATTTGCAATATTAATGTTTTACGTATAAACTTCATTTTGTCTCGCTTAAATTCGTAAAAACTTGAAACTTGATCATCCATATACGACTCACAAAATGTATATTTTTTTAATTATTTTGGATTGTGTTGATTTATATTTTCATATGTATATGACTTTTACGTTTTAGTTCATTTATATATTAATAGAAATTTTTTTAGTATTATTTAATTAAATATTATTAAATAATCTCACTATTGCGGTGGTTAACGGTCGTCCTAATTGACTCAATATCCTAAATCCGCCATTGACGCGCACATTAACTGCAGTCCTATATAATCGAATCTGGTATGTGCATTTTTAATATACGCTCACATAAACGGCAGATCTATATAGTTGAGTCTGGTTTGCCCTGAGTGTAGAGGTGGGTTGCCCCAAGGCATGGGCTATTCTTTCCATGCATAGAGCATCTATTGAGTTGTTAATCTAGGTGGATTAACCTCCCAAGATAGCTCTTTCAATGGAGTAAATAGCTAGGACAAGTGTTACTGTGAGGCCATCGTGCACTATTAAACTTAAGAGGAAATTTCCAATATGGGTCCCTTTATAGGGTTGAGGACAACTTGTGGCCCATTTTGATGTTTATTCAATGCATTGTTAACAAGGGAAGATAAGATAACGATTTGTGTGGTGGGAGTTAATGTTGGATGCTCTTTTGTGGATGTAGTTATTTGCTATCCAAAATGAATTGGGAAAAAAGGGACTCCTAGAAATCTTCTTGTATTCGAGTCTATATTAGGCAACGCTGGTCACCATCGACGAGATGGCTTATTCTTTGTAAAGAAACTAATGAAACAAGCCTAAATACGAGTTGGCCCACGAATCCGAAACGAGTCAGCCTCGTGGAAAAAAGAATGCTCAACTTGATTAATGATTTGTCTCGAAAGGAGCCTCATCCAGGATGAGTCAAACTTACTAGCGACTCCAACCATTTGTTACCATTAACTATTATAAATCTCTTCAGACTTTCGCAAACTGCGTAATGCGTATCATTTTGAATAAGAGGGAAATTTGTGTCTTATAAATAAATACATATAGCTCAAGTTTTATTTATATATTACAATATACAAGACCGTTTGTGATAACTACCGAATAATAGTGATATGCTGCAACCAAGCGCATTTCTCTCACTGCTATTTCTATTGGCGGCGGCTGCCCACGGCGGAGATTATAGCAGAGCAGACTTTCCGGCTGATTTTGTTTTCGGTTCTGGAACCTCAGCTTATCAAGTCAGTTTTACTGATTTGGTTCGGATAATCCGAACTCTTCAATATTCATCATTAGTTGGCTAATTAATAACGAAAATTAATAAAAATAGCATGATATTCGTCAACTTTTCTCCAGAATAACTTGAAGTTCGATAATTGTGATCCTAGCATGATTTATAAATGATAATTTTATTCAAAATTTTCTTTTTATTTTTAGAAAATTGTGTTCATTAATCAGGTATTTGTCCGGCTCTAAATGTTAATTCGATTTGAAATATATATTCGATTAAATTGTTTTTATGGTGTAGGAGAGACAAGAGAACAAGGCAATCAATCTATTTTTATTTATTTATTTGGTTCATAATCTCGCAAAATTCTAATTCCTAACTCCAGTCTGAAACTTTGCATGAATGAACACAATCGATGAATATTAGTACGAGGGAGCAGCATTTGAGGATGGAAGGACTCCCAGCATTTGGGATACTTATGCTCATTCTGGTCTGTGCTTAAACTTATGCTCTTTATCTTTTAATCACATCTCCTTTCTAGTATTTTTTTCCTACTTTGCTCACAATGAAGTATAATAATTTACTAAAACCTGTCTTTTAATTCAATCTAATTATTAGACTTATCTGTAATACGCATGTCTTGCTATCCTACTCCAAAAATTTCAGGTCATAGTGGTGGAGCCACCGGAGATGTAGCATGCGACGGATATCACAAATACAAGGTGCATAAACAGTTGATAAGTCTAATTTTGAGCTTAGTTTTTGTTCCCCTTCACAATTTTTCGCTTCTCTTCTTTGAGGTAAAAATTAGGTTTCTGCAGTAATATGGAATTGTTCCTTTAAATATGGATTAGGGGATTGCAATATTTTTCTTACTAAATCTGATTATTGGATGTAGTACTGTAGTGAGGCCAAAGCTAAAATTCTTCGAGGAAATGCACCCTCCCTAATATTTAGATTAATAGAGGCTCGTAGTTAACTTCTCTCTCTTTTTCATTTATTGTTTGGACATAGTTATGAACTAAAGGCAATCTTTTGCCTAAATCTGGCCAAAAGGCCTTTAATCACACAAACTCCAATCTTGTAGTCGTGGAGGAAATTCTTTTCCATTATATCTACAAGTCAGAGAACACTATGCGTGCTATGTATTTCAGGAAGATATCGGGCTAATGTTGGACATGCATTTGGAGGCCTTCAGATTGTCCATATCATGGTCAAGGCTCATTCCTAGTATGGGCACCTTCATCATCCTATACAAGAAACCTGCATATTTTTTATACTTTTAACTCGCATGATGTCTACTGTCTTTTCAGATGGAAGAGGACCTATCAACCCCAAGGGGCTAGAATACTACAATAATCTCATTGACGAACTTATAAGCCATGGTGACAACTGCACTTCCTATGAAATATATACTTTCACTTATAAATAGCAAGTGAAGAAATTACTAGAACAAGAATGATATTCAATAGTCCATTACAGATCTATCCATAGCGCTTCCATGATAAAGAATTTTGTAATCGTGTAGGAATCCAACCGCATGTTGTGTTACATCATATGGATCTACCACAAGCACTCGACGACGAGTATGGGGGATGGCTTAGTCGAAAAATTGTGTACGTGTTTTATAACTTATCATAATATTATAAACATCTTGATAGTTTAGCTCAACATATAGAGAACTTAGTGTGAAGAAACCTATCCGCGTGTGTCTGCAGGAAGGACTTTGTGGTGTACGCAGACACATGCTTTAGGGAATTCGGTGACAGAGTATTGTACTGGACAACCATTAACGAGGTCAATATATTTTCTGTGGGAGGTTACGATGAAGGAGCCTCTCCCCCAGGACACTGTTCACCACCCGTCAAAAATAATTGTTCCAAGGGTAACTCCTCAATTGAGCCATACATTGTGGGACATAATATCTTGCTTGCACATTCAGCTGCTGTGAAACTGTACAAGAAGAAATACAAGGTCTTTTTTTCTCTCGTCTTTTTCTCTATTGAAGATTTTTTTATTAAAACCTAATTCTTCAAGGTTGTACGTTTTAAATTTAATGCAGTCCACCCAAAATGGTTTCGTGGGATTCAACATCTATAGTTTTTGGTTCGTTCCTTATACAAATTCAACAGAAGATGTGATTGCAACTCAAAGAGCTAAAGATTTTTACATTGGTTGGTAAGTCGCAGAACTTGGTTGGATA
Source organism: Fraxinus sp. D2006-0159 (assembly GCA_903798375.1). NCBI lineage: Eukaryota > Viridiplantae > Streptophyta > Magnoliopsida > Lamiales > Oleaceae > Fraxinus > Fraxinus sp. D2006-0159. The sequence continues at coordinate 4,675 of CAIGRQ010138716.1, forward strand.
AGTTTACTTTCTGTTCATATTCAAGATAATTGCACCAGTGTTCCACAATCTATTGCTCGGGGTAGTAAGTTGGTCACATCTCACAACCTTTCTTTGTAGCTGTCTAATCCAAGTTCATGTTAAATCATCACCCCCCCGCCCCCCCACCACCACTTATCCAACTTTATGAAGGTAGGTTTTGTTTACAACTTGGTCTAGTGCCAGATATTTAAAGTGATGAAGAATAAACAGTTTCAATCATTCTGGACTATTTGTGCAACAAAACTACAAGGTTGGAGATCAAAATTCTCAATTTTAAAGGTTAAGGACCAAGTTGTTACAAGTTCTATAGACCAATAATGCAATAGTCCTTCTTCTATGAATCCCCAATGGTCTGACAGTGACAACTAGCAAATTCAACATTTGAAAACATTTTTCATGTGTAGACTTGCAAAGTTTAACTATGTCTAATATTTGCTGCAGGTTAGTTGATCCCCTTATCTATGGAGACTATCCTAAGAGTGTAAAGAAAAATGTCGGGAAGAGACTTCCAGCCTTTACCGAATATGAGTCTAAGCAAATCAAGGGATCAATCGACTTTATAGGAGTGAACCACTATACAACATTATACATCAAGGACAATCCCGGCAACCTCCTACTCGATAACAGGGATTTTGATACTGACATAGCAATAGAGATTAAATGTGTGGCTACTATCTTTCACTACTCATTGTTCTGTTCCTCCTGTTCTTACAGCTCATTTTGCCAAGTATTTGAGTTTTGCTTCAGTGATCAGTTAGCATTCTTCCATTTAGTTAATATTGTTCCATAGATAAAAGTACACTAACTTATTCTTTTACTTGGTTCTGTAGTTAAGCAGGGCAATGAATTACCGGATCAGGTGAAATCTGGAGTATAATTTCATGGTTTTGGTTTAATTTACTCGATATTCAAATGCTTTTATTTGGCACAGTATCCAATTATGCCTTGGGGTCTTTATGGAGTACTGGAGTATCTAAAACAAACTTATGGCAATATACCAGTTTATGTCCATGAAAATGGTCTCTCTCTCTCTCTCTCTCTCTCTCTCTCTCTCTCTCTCTCTCTCTCTCTCTATACATGCACACACACTCACACATAAACACATCACACTCTCTCTCTCTCTCTCTCCACGTGCACACGAGCACACTGCACACACATTGTTTGCAGATTGATATGTTCATTTCTATGTGGCGTTAATTTCTTTCTGTTTACAATTGCTTCAGTAGTTATTCAGATGAGGCCATGCCTTCATTTCTGTTCTCCCCTTGAGGGGTACAATATCAAATAAGTAGAACTGCTAGAAAGATACAAAAGAAGGTAGCCTCCCAATTGCCGTAATAAAGCTGTCAAGCAGAGTAATGAGTGCTTTAAAATAAGGGCATTTTATGCTTTACTGTCATATTGTTTACTGTAGTATAATCCACCCTATGAAACAAGCCATTTAAAGTGTTTATTGATACATAGGGGTTACTCATAGTTCATTATAAACCCTAATGAATGCCAGGGGGTCGGGGATCAACAACAAGTACAATCGAAATCAAAACTATATCCTTTTTTGGCAAGCAAATCTCACAAGTTGTGATTTTTGCAATTTTATCTTGCTGAAGTTTGTATACTGGAGTTAATTCCTTGTTCAATGTAGTTTTTGCTATTTTAACCTGAGAAGACAATTGTCTCAGAGAAATCACGTCTTGTATTGGTTTGGCAGGCCAGATGGCACGACGCAATGGAACACTTTATGACAAATCACGAGTGGAATATATGCATACTTACATTGGGAACATGCTTGATGCTATAAGGTAAGCTTATTTAGTTTCAACTCAGGTTCCTAAGGTAGAGTAATTAAGAATTCATCTGAAATTTTTACTAAATTGTTTATTTTCTAAACTTAAGGTTGAATGTCAAGACTTTAGCTTGATTTTCGAAAGGATTTTCCTAACATTGTTGTAAAATCAACCCGCTGTCATTTGCAAACAACTACTTTGATCGTTAGAGTGCTTGAAATTTTTATCATTGCTTTTGACGTCAAAATCCATCAATACTCCGAACCTGTGAAAATCTCCTTCTGCTGCTTTATGACTTCAACTTCAGACCTAGAAAACAACACTTCTAAGGCGGTGGCACTAGACCTTGCTAAGGACCTACAATATCTAATCATATAGACTTTTTGAATTTCAACATTATAAAGCAAAAGCATGTGTTATATGGTGAATTATTGCCGTCATACATTGAAAAATTTACTTGTCAATACTTGTCCCAGCAGATTATTTATGTACTTGTAAAAGGTAACCCATTACAGAATAAATGTAGTTCAGGTCGAGAACTGTCCTCTAAATACGTCGATTACCACATTTCATTCTTTAATTGGGGCACTACAGACTACAGTTGCAATTTTTGAAGTTCTAAATTTATTGATATCACCATTATGGTATTCTTTTTATTTCTTATTTTCGAATAAGGTAAACTCTTGTTTTAGTTTCTTATTTCATTCTTATATTTCTTATGTTTTGATTTGCATCTTGGATGGCTGAAGGAATGGATCGAACACGAGGGGATATTTCCAATGGTCCTTCTTAGATTGTTTCGAATTGTTGGGTGGTTATGGGCCATCCTTCGGCCTTTACTATGTTGATTTGGATGACAAAAACCTAACGAGATACCCAAAGCTTTCTGCACACTGGTACTCAAATTTCTTGAAAGGGAAAAGCACCAGCTCCAATGCAATTACTGAAGTTGGGGATAGCACATTTGTTCCTCAGACGGGTTAAGTTCTGGTGTTTATTTCATCTACTCGAGGCCAGGACAGATATCTCGCTCCTACATTTGTACTTGTATCATTTCGTGTATATTATATAAAATGAAAAGAATAAACACATCAAATGGAAAACTCTTGTGTATCATACGGATACATATCCATATATTGTATTTAAGAATCATACATTCGTACTAGGTGAGTACATGTTGGTCAATGCTAAATTAATTTACTTGAACTTCTTAAAATCTCTTACTTTGCTTTCTTGTCCCTGGTGACGAGGGTATAACTGTTATCTCTTCAAGCTCCAAATGCTACTCTCTTGCTTTTTTCTACTTCACTCACGATTTCAAAATTTAGTATTTAGGGCCCTTTTCGCAGGCTTGTGCTTTTAAAAGCTCTTCTAACCAGACAAAGCACTTCAAAAAAATTATCCAACCATGTCCAAAAGTTATTTCTTAGTTTAAAAGTATGTTTTGATTTTTCAAAAGCCTTATCAAATTGATCCTTAATATTAGTAACAATGGTGTATTTATTGTTTCTATTTGACTAATTCACATACAAGTCGCAATAAAGCAATTATAAATTATCTTATGCATGAAGATTAATAAATGTAAGAATATATGCAAACTAGTTTATTAAGTTCTACATCCAGGAGGAGGAGAAAAAAGCGACAATAATACTAGTATTTGAGGAAAAGGCAACTAGAAATTCAAACATCGAAGGAAGGGGCAAAATTAGAGGTGCTTGAACAATTGAACTATAGTGTAGCTTTACTGTATCTGCCATATTTATTCACTTAACGATAAGCAGATTAGTTCTTGATCTTCGGCTTCTTCACTATATCACTGTGCAAAGAGCATGATGTTATGAATATTTATAAAATCTGTTACCATTTTACTGAACGCAATTGGATCAAATGACAGAGATATTGTATCAAAGCAAATATGTTTTGTTTTGGCCAAGGAAAACAACTAAAGGTGACCTAATGCGATATAATTCCTTAGTTTTAAGAATTTCTAACGGTCGATGGCATAATTTTCTTGGAAAATGATGCTCTTACAGAACTATCATCCCTACAGATGTTTTACCTACACTCATATGAGTGGGCCCACGGCAATAAAAAATTGCCAAAAAAACCCCATCCACCCCTCCTATTATCAGGTCTCAGTGGGTCTGTAAAGGTTCTGTAATTTTTTTTTTCTGTGAATATAGCAAAGTTCAATTTTCTTACCTTTTTATAGCTCCATATCCATGACTACCAATAACCAAAATAGAGGCATGGTTCTTTTCCACGGCTTCACAGAGGACATTCCTTGCATCCCCTTCCATAACCTCCAATATTACATCATTCATCTGTACAAAACTCAGATGCTTAAAATGGATAATCAGGAATGCAGATGAACCGTGTTTGTGTTTCACTATTAAAGGCTGTATTATAGAGATTTAGACAAGGAAATGGCTAAAAGTTATAAGGGCACGCGGTTGTGTAAAACTCGCAAGCATACGTGATCTTTGACAAGTATTACGTGATAAATAATGTGTATAGTCCCAAGGGAATAAAACTCAATCAAAGTATATTAGTTTTTAATCAGATTCAAAGTAAGCGAATAAAAGAGATTTGTGGTTTATAATTATTCTAAATTATTCTACGGAAGCTTGTAAAATTCGAGTTTTATACATATACGGAATGAATGTATTGAATTATGAATCCACCTATTATTATCTATTTTATTCTCGATTACGCAGTTAGTTTCATTCTTGCATTTTTGACAATCGATAATTCTATTATAATTAGTTCTCTTTTTTCAAGAAAAATAAAATCTATTCTAGTCAAGACCCGAATCTATCCATAGTTTGAATTTGAATGAATAAAACGCATTTAATTTCACGATAATCTCAAAGGTTGTACACGTGATGAACATTATTCCTAATATTTATTTCAAGTATATTAATCATGCAATATTTTAGATCTATTGTGAGTCTCTACAATAAGTAATTATATATTTAATTGATAATCAAAGAATCAAATAATAAAAGCGCTAAAGTACTCATTACTACACTTGAAAGTCCTTGGTTTTAACTACTGGGGTAAGCTTCCCAAATACACTTTCTATACTCACTGTACACCTGTACTTTAGGCCAGTTTCTCTCTGAGAGGGTGTGTGGTAGAGATTAAAATTGAAAATATAGTCGTTATTGTTGACTTTTATTATACGGGTGGACCCAATAACGGCCATATTTTCAATTTTAATTGGATTTTAAGTCGTACCAAATAGGCTCTGAATAATCTTCCATTCATTTTCACCTCTTCCATTCTCTCGAGTCTCGACTCTCTATTTTCCTCTCTTCTGCATATTAACGTGGTAATCTTTCATTTTGCACTTCCAGTCGGTGGCAGCGACGACAACAATTCAAAGCAGTTGGTAGTGGGATACTGTTTGGTTTAGGCTCTCCCGTGTGTGTTTTAGAGAGAACGGAGTGGCTGCCGTTGATGATTGTGTTCGACCAGTCGAGATGCAAGTGGTGATGAAGTAGGGTTTGGAGAGGCAGCTTTAGACCAAACTTTCCATGATGATTTCGGTTTTTTACTTGCTTGTACTAAACAATTATTGAGCCTCCCCCTATTAAGAGGAACACTGATAAGGAAAGACTAGGAAATGGCTAAAAGGATGGCAACACAATCTGCTGAGGAAAGAAATACAGAATGGCAAACACAATCTGCCGAGGAAGGGAACAGATAATGGCAACACAATCACATAACTCTTGGCATTGAAAATGTTGGTCAATGGCACAATTTTAGAAATCATTCCCAGCTAGGATCATTGCCATTAAAAGCTGTAATTATTCCTTTTATTGCTGTGTAATTAACTGCATATGATTAGGAACTCTTGCTATATATATTATGCAAAGAAAACTCAATGAAATTAACACTTCCCTTTGAATATCCAGCAATTCCACCAGTGTTCTAGCTTAATTTCAAGTATGCTAAACACATCAAATTTTCTATTATGACATTCACAAACTCTTCCATTGGTTCGAAGCTTGGGTATTCTTCATCATCTCACCAATGAAGGAAAACTTGATGAAGAAATTGATGATGAATCGGGAAAGAAAAGTCCAAACCCACAACACCACTTGTGGCTCAACAATGACGGCATCGTTACCTCTTAGTTTCTCGGCACTATGAAGGAGGGTGTATTAAGTCTTATTTTTGAGTCTGAAACAGCATCTGCATGTGAGATTTGGATATCTCTTCCAATCCAACTACTACTTCCCATCTCGGTGGAGAAAGAAGGGCATATAAAAATGTATTAATGTAGATTAAAAAGGGAGCTCGATCTCTAGAGGAATATCTCAGAGATTTTAAGTCCATATGTGACAACCTTGCTACTATCAAAAAGCTAATTTTTGATCTTGACAGTCTTCCAATTCTCGCAAGGATTGGGACCAAGGTATGAATTTTTTTCCCTTGCAATGCTTGTTAAATCTCCTTATATATCCTTCATTTGGATAGTTTGTATTAGCTCTGCAAGGACATGAGTAAACATCTAAATCAAACAATGAAGAGGAGAAAACATTCATTGAAAAACACATGCCTTTTTTCGATAAAGAGTACGTGGTCTGAAAGGTCGTGGAGGACAAGGACCTTTCAATTCAAGGGGAAAAGTTTTACCCCTGATAGCCGCTACAATGCACAATCTGGACAAACGAATACTTAAGGAAATGGCAAAAACAATTTTAAACAGCCGAATACCTAGTTCAATCAACAACAAAAAAATGACAGCAATATTGCACAAGTTGATGTGGAAGATAATAGTATTGTAAAAGGCAGAGCTAAAAGAAGTATAAAAAGGCCTAGCAGATTTGAAGATTGAAGAATAGCTGTTAGGGGATTGTTAATATGATGGGTAGAAGAATTGTAACTAATTCAGTTAGAAGTTGAGTTAGTTGATAATTCAGTTGTAAGCTGTCAATAGTTAGTTGAATTTCAGTTGTATGAGCAGTATTAATAATGACAGAATACAATCTGGAAAGGGAGGAAAAATTTACAGAAATTCAGCCACTGTTTCTCATCTCCTTCTTTTTTCGTTCATTTTCTTGAATCTTTCAACTAAAATCCCGTATCAATTGGTGCTTTCATTCAGCCACCATGACTAGCGTGACTCGAAGCAGATCTGTTGAGGAACTCATGGACAAGCAGGAACAATTGATGGGAATTTTTTTCAGAAATTCAAGGTGAAATCTCACAACTTCATGGTGAATTAGGGAATTTTTTTCAGAAATTCAGTCACTGTTTCTCATCTCCAGTTTCTTGATTCTCTAGTTTTCGTCATCTCCTTCTTCTTTCTTTCCTTTTCTTGAATCTTTCAACCACGATCCCTTACCAGAATCTCATATGGATGATGTTACTCAGGTATGTTCTGATGACTATGGTTTTTCTGTTGTTTATAATTAAGCCCCATGAAAAAAAAAAATATGTTTCTCTTCATTAGCCTTCCCAGCACTCTCTTTACATGGACCATAACTAAGAATAATTGTCCTCTTTAAAAACTGATGGCTATCCTGTCTGCTGTCTGCATATTAGTGTCAAGATTACTGAACCATTCTGATTGTGAAATGAAGATTGACATGGGACAAATCAATTTTTTGGTTTGAAGTACTTGCTCAAAATTGATGCGAGCGAAATGAAGATTGACGCACCCCGAGGTTCAGTAATTCTTAGCTAGCTCATTATAGTTAGGTAAAATAAAAAGTAATGCAAGTTACTAGAAGAAAGAAAGAAAGAAAATATAAGGTTTCAATTTATTTTGATGTTAACTAGTTAGAGATAGTGTATAAAATGGGTCGAATCGATCCAACGTGGGCCAACTATGGGAGTGGGCCATTCGACCTAACAATTCTTTTAATTGTTTATTAGATTTTTCTAAACCAAAAATCAGAATAGATTCGTGCACATCATATCCTCCAAATAAATTGATTCACGACACTCACTGATAAGCTGAATCATGTCTAAATTCTAGACGACTTCATCTCAAATTAAAACTCTTACGTAAAGATACTGTGATCAAGATATTTCTTCTTTATCCAAACAATGATAAAAAGTATAATAGAAGAGCCAAAAAGAGTATAGAAAGGAGGTTGGGATTGCAGCTGGTAAGTAAAAATCAAAAAGAGTTTAGGCCATCCATTGGAGATGAGGAACAAGAGGGAGTAAATAATCACACGTATTAACAAACAAAAACCCAATCCAAACACTATCATCTGCACACAACCAAACAAATATTCCACATCTCTTAAAAATGACAGAACCAACGGAAAATCGCAGCACAATTTTGCAGTCCAACCTTTGGCATTTTCCAAGTATTTATACCCTATCCCTCAATTTATTTGAAAATTAAAATATAAATTTACAAGAAATTACTTTTTTCTTCAAGTCGTGACGTGCCGTGTAATACTTCTCTTTTTTTCAATTTTCTCAAAATTCGAGAAGTAGTGTATTTTGTGTGTTGCGAGAAGCCTCTACACTTTGCAAAGACTTTTAGAAAGTAAAAAATTGTTCATACTCAAAACAATCATGCTACTCGTACCGATTTTTTTGACAATCATTTTGACCGATAGATAAATGGCGGCCCCCTATTGGGGGGGCGCCTGCGGCTGGGCCCCCCCAATAGGGGGCCG
>CAIGRQ010138719.1:0-10357 GCA_903798375.1 Fraxinus sp. D2006-0159
TACTCTTCACAGACAAGAATCCACCCATTTATAACTAGTCCCCCCTTTCTCATAACAAACCAGTCCAAAAGAAAAAATCTCACTGAACCTTGCAGGAAAATTGCACGAGATTGACCAGAAATACTTGAACAGGAAGGTCACCATGAAGGAAGGAAACAGAGGCACAATGGGTGAAGCTTCAGAAAACTGCCATTTCATCAAGATTGCATTTCAGCTCCAGGTCCATTATGAAATATAATCATGAATTATTGATACTTAGGAGGAAGAAATGCAATCCAAATGAAACATAACAATCAAAAGTAAGAAAACTGACCTATCTGATCAAGAAACTGGGATCTGTTCTGAATTCTGTGCTAACTTTGCTTGTACAAGTTTGTCCAATATGGGGGGTTCTAAAGGAATTGGATCTAAACAACGCTCTGCAGTGGCAACGATNTGCTAACTTTGCTTGTACAAGTTTGTCCAATATGGGGGGTTCTAAAGGAATTGGATCTAAACAACGCTCTGCAGTGGCAACGATCACCTGCACATTAACACTTTCTCATTCTGCGGGGGAACTATAAGAACAAAATCTTAAGAATTGTTGTTTAGTGAAATATCTAGCCAAATCAATTAAGAAAAAGGTGCCATTAAATGCCCTTGTCATTTAGCTTAAAATTTTTCTTAAAAGAATTTGCATAGGACTTTGAAAATAAATGCATGTTTTGTGATTATCTAATAATCACTTTTGGTCAAACGTACTTTTTATCTACACATTTCATAGAATTCATAGCTGCTTCCCACTTATTATCCATAGATTACATAGGCCCACAACTTATGATCTCTTAAATTATAATGTAAGCACTTGTACAAATGCACTTAGTCGGCAGGTCTTCCATTAAAAGAATAGTCAGAGAAATCATGTTTCAACTTGAACACCCCTTACCTCATCAAGTAAGAAATCTACAGCAGCTTCATCCTCAGCAATCCCCTTTAATGTAGTCTTTAGAAACTGGATATCCAACTGAATTTGTTGGAACCCACTTCGATTGAATGTCTGGAGTCTGACAAATTCTTGCAAACTCTTCAAAGAAAGTTTCACAATAGTTGTTAAAACAGATCCCTGCAATTGAAAACAACTCATTATCTATTGTCATGATACAAACAAATATTATTTATCTATGATCAGAATTTCCTCAACCTGTGTGTGTTCAACTTTAGTAAAAATTTCCATCTTTTGCTTGAATAATTTTGCAAGATGGGTCTCCAGAAGCTGGCTTCTAGCCTTTTGGGTATTTGATCGGCCAAGTCTATCATCCCTCAAAGGATTGCTGCGCGAGGAAGTGGTGCTTCCATTGCTGTCTGTGCGATGATGCTTGTGATGAAGGCCTTGGGGCAAAATCTGTTTTACCTCAGTTCCTATTGCTTCCAACTATATAACGAGACGGACCAAAAATATACTAATTTAACAACATAATTATTAAGTAGAACAAAATAAAAACACGATGACAAAATTACCTCTTGAAGAAGCAGATCAACAAACATATGTACTTCTCTGGGTTCTTTGTGCTATAAAAGAATTGTTGAAAACAAGGAAATCCGTCAGACTTTGCTCGAACTGAAGCTTTTTGCGAAGAAGAGAAACATTAATTCAAAGTTTGAACATTACTGACCTTGACCCAATTCGGGGCTGTAAACCTCTTCTTCAAGACGACTGATATTTTTTGAGTTCTCATCTTTATATACTGAAAGGAATAAAATGATGAAAACAAGTGGTGACAAAAGAAGGCAAGAAGGCATTCATAAGGTGTCCACACTATGCCAAACTTTCTTGTACTCGAGTTTGAATTGGTATTTAACTCTTGAAACAATGATCACATTTTTTTTTATCAAGCACTATACCACTTTGCACTGAAATAATCACATCTTTTGTCAAGCACCATTACCACTTTGCACTGATATACCATTTTGCATAAATAGAAATTTACTGTTGGACTGCTCTTCAGATGGCAGCCTAAAGTGCATATACAGATGAAACTTTAGTTTAATATGCCAATAGAAGTCCGTGTTCTTTAAAATTATAGCACAGAAAACTTGTGCTGCCGCGACATTTTGTTAAATTTTTCAACATGGATTGCCCCTTGACTCGTAAATCCACCCTGGACTCCACTTCAATGATTGCATTTCTAAAACGACAAAAATGAAAATGGAACTACTTTGTGAATAGAGAACTCTTTGCTATACCTTAACAAATACGAAACATAGTAAGATTTTTCTATAAGCAATGACATGCTTTCAGCTGTTGTGTAGAACAGGCAAATGGGTGCTGCAACATTATAATCAACAATACTAATAACTTGTTTATAATTGTATTGTATGAGCTTATCAACAAATATAACGTAAATGCCTGGTGCTAAAATGTAATTATTGAGCAGGGAAAGCAACCAAATCTCGCATGCTTACAAGATCCAAGAATTTTTCACCAGCTGACCGAAAGGTGCGACAAGTTTCTGCAGGAACAAAAGCTGGACCATATTCAAAGCCTCGAGCCCCACCACCAGAAAAAGAAGATGCTATTTCCTGGAAAATTAAAGACATTGTCAATTCAAGACCCCTGAGCCTAAGAAATGTGATTGTGCTAATATGTGTGAAAAAAAAAAAAAGAATATAGTTTGGATCAGATTGCTTGCCTCAGTAATTCTGGGGATGGCACTTTGTTCGATGAAACGAGATAATTGAGCCAGCACAAGTACAAGTCCAGCAAGTACTTTGTCACCCGATATACCCCCTGGAATATTTAAATTTTGACTGGTTGAATTACTCTTTCCAGAAAGCAAGACGAAATGATCATCAAGTGCCCAAAAGAAATTTTGAAACCCTTCTTGAACCCCGTCAATTATCAAGTCTCTCAACTTCAGTAACAAATCTGAGTTTTCATCAAGAAGCTGACGGAAATTCTGCAATTTAAAAATAAAAGTTACCATGAAATGAGGAAGCAAGAAAACTAAAACGACTGGAATTAAGCCTTTAACACGTTCTATATTGTACTGCATTAATCAACATATTAGGCTAAATAAATATCGAAGTTCAATGAAATGTCAACTGGTGCTACGTAAGAGTAGTTAATCGGCACAAGCAGCAAAGATATATCAAGCATAAGATTCAATGTCATACCGATTACATAGATAGCAATATTTTCATGGCCAACGGGACTTTTTCTTTTACCACCCTATATTATTACTTCACGAGTTCGATTAGAAACTAACAGGAGCTTGAATACCAGAACATATTTCATTTGGAAAGGAAAAAGAAACTGGATTTTTATTACATATTTCACCTGCAACTGAAAAACAAAGTCAGCCCCATTCTTCGCACGGACTTCCCCCATCCCAAAATAAATAGCTCTCACTTCTCAGGGTTCGAGAAAAGAGAAAGAGGAAAGGCATTTTTTTCTAATGTGGGAGATATGAGAGTTTCAGTAGGTCTAAGGTAGCCAAAGGTACTGGAGAAGGCAAGATTCACGAGATAAAGTAAGTTTCTGCAGAGTATTTTACCTGTAAGACATCCATACTGCCCTGGATTACTGCCTTTCTGCTAGCCTCGAGTGCCGCCTGCAAAGAATATTCTTCTGCTCCCTGCTTCTCTCCAACTTTGGCTTTAGTAAGGGCATCTGCTAATTAGAAGGAAAAAAAAAAATCAATTAGGTAAGACAGAAAAGCGTATGCATTTTAATGATTCTACTCTCTTGAAAAACACAACCATATTAATTTTCAGCACTTACTTTGCTTATTACATATACAATGAAACAAAAAGCAATGACTAGTCAAATTAGAAAACGAATTAATTGAAGAAAACAACCAAATGAATCTAACCCCAGGATATCTTTAAACTGCAAATTCTTTAGAAGTTATTTTAACCTAGAAGCTATCATTTGACCCCAAACAAGAAGAATTTAGACTTGCAGGTATAGAAACAGAATGACTAACCTGAAATATCTATTAAAAGCTGTTTAAAATTGCTGTCAATGTAGTCTTTGACAACAATGCGAGCAGCCTGAAAACATACACATCAATACACAACTTTGAAGAAAAAACACTACAGTCAAGATAGATAGGCATAGAGCAGTAAATCATTGTTCATTTAAAGTAAAAACATGAACAAGGAGAACCTGCAAGGCATAATCAGGTAGATCAGCCTCTGGTAACGCTTCACTTATCAAGAGCACATCACTCCAAATTACCCCTGGAAAAAGATGTCTTACAAATTACATTCAAATGAAAGACCAAAACATGAAATGTAAAATTTTGCGGCGTTGGTCTCTATTATATAAATCATACTTCAATGAGACTTTCTAAAGACGAGCTGCTAGGAAGATTCCTGACAGACATTAGCTAGATTTTAGTCACTACCTATACGTGTACATATAATGTGGCCAATAATTGTTAAAGAATATATGGTGAAAGACCCAAAAAGAATAAGCCCCCATGGTCTGCTACCTGGATAAAGCATTCTGCCCCATCATTCAAATGATGAAGACAGGCAATAATTGTTTATTTCTATTTCTTAAATTGGTTTGCCAAAGGATATCATTGATTGCTAGGCACATATCATTCACTTTTAGAAATAAACATTTGGCAATCTATGAGACAATTTAGCAAGAATAAATATCTACCAAACACCATTGCTTTGCTTATGCTAAGCAATATTTGCATGCCACATCAATTAAGTGATGGATGAGTTCATGGTGGGTCACATGAATTAAATTAGATATGTTGAATTGATGTGCCATGTCGTCGTTTCTTAGTAGATCACCGCAAAAAAAAAATGAATAAATAAATAAAAAAAAAAATCTTAAGTGCCATTGATTCCCAGCTGATGATTTCCAGTAGGATTGCAGAAGGCGTCAATTTGTGGTCACGAGAAATCATAATTGTTCTTTTCATAGCCATAAAAGCAGATAATTATCCTCCTTTTTCTCTCACGTTATTGACAATTGTAAGATATATTTTTGTTTCTACTACAGGTTTCCATATTGGAAAATAATCCAATTCATTCAGCAATTCCAAGGCAAAGGCAAGAAAGTCGTGCAACAAATGATAACGCATAATCATTTCCCTTTCATTTCAGTAACAAAATTCTATTAATTGGTAGTCATATTTTTCATACTTACGGTCAATTGCATGACCACCTTGACCTACAATAATTTCTCCATCTCTCATGACTTTTTGCATGCCTTCAGTTCTTGTCAAAACAGTTAATAGTAGCAGATATAAAATTATATATAGAGCCAATATTTGTTTCTCATTTTCTTTTTCTCATTTTAGATACACAAGGCCCTTTACTGCACATGGTCAAGTGAACTACACACATCCAATACAGTAAAGATGAAAATGGTAATATGCTTACCCTTGACTCACGAACTAAAACTATTCGTGCAAGCAAAATTCAAGAAAGATCCAAATACTGAAAAAGGCATTTATAATGTCAAGTTGCAATAATTGATAAAATATTGTGGACTTACGAAGGATTGCCAAAAGTTCAACAGATCGAAACTGCATAATTTGCTGATGAGTGGCTTCAAAATGCCTAATTTAATTGGAAAAACAGAGAAATGTTAGTGCAACCAAGTATTTTATCATGATTCACTCAGTATAATGGTGAGATGGAAATAGCAGCCATACTTTGTAACAAAATCTTGAGCAAGTTTAAGTAGCTGCTGTTCTGAATCCAAAAATATAACTCTATACGCACGAACAGCTTCCACAAATTCGCGAATAGAAGCCTGAAAGTGGATACTGATCGTCCATGAACGTCATTCATATGGCAATGATAAAGGTAAAAATGAAAGAAGAAGACAAAACAGCAAAGACATTTATATAGGATCATTTAAACCAGAAAAACTGTTGCCTTGACTTCAGGGGAGACACAAAATGTCAAGTTTTCGTCCGCCTCAGGAAGCAAGAAACTTGAAGACATTCATCTGATGCAAGTACTCTTCCAAATATGTATGTTAAAAAAATCAAGTTCCTAATTTCAACTATCAACCTCAATTCAATTACGGCACCCAAATATACCTCCACAAGTTAATCAAAACTGTAAATCAAAACGAGATGCTGCTTCTGTTCTTCACCTCATGATCTGCAGAAGAAGCTGAATCAAGAATAGTTCCTTCCTTAGGAGGCTCATTATCATCTGCTGAAGCATTTCTTGGTTCCTTAAATTCATCAAGATGAAGGCTCACAAGGAATTGCTCTAGCTTTTCAAACAGTTTAACCTTCAAATTTATGACCTGTCAATGCATGCGTAAACAATCAGAGAGTGTGCATCAATCTTTAAGGCAAAAATATAGATAATAGACTATTCTTCTCCACATAATTGCATATTAAAAAGAACGGGCAACGCAGCTCCAAAATATACTGATTCTACATGTGTCAATTTGGTAATTAGACCTCTATCTTCTAGGAAATTTAAGCCCAGACCACGTCTATCCAGATCCAACCAATCATGTGTTAAAGCGAAAACCCACTCGCTGTGTGAATGGTCTCTCAACTTGCTGCATGAACCACTCACAAGGAATGCGGACTTTGATTGGCTAGAGCCTGGCCAGACCCGGTCCAGGGTATAATTCAGTGCATCTAGATGAAATCATGAAAAAGTAGAACATTGAAAAATACAAACCGGGAAATCCAACTGCTTAAGAAGCATCACAGCCTCGGCTCTGGCTTGTATAGACTCCGAATCTGAGAATACTTTCCTCTGAAAACAGTAGTTATTAATAAAAGATATCCCTCTGATTATTATTTTTCCTTAAAAAGGCACCAATTAATAAGAAGGTTTGTTTTCATTTTCCATTAACCCACAATCAATGAAAATAAATTAATTTTGTAAGATATTGCATCCCTGATAGCTCTTCAGCTTAATTCATTTTACAAAACTACGATATCAATTTTGCAGACAGGATTCCAACAGTAACCGACAATCAATGAAAATAAATTTATTTTGTAAGATATTGCATCCCTGATAGCTCCAGCTTAATTCATTTTACAAAACTACGATAACAATTTTGCAGAGGGGATTTCAACAGTCTCTTGACAAAAAAACTTAGAGCCAATTAAGTTAACCTTAAGTTACTTCCTTTGTTCATTAAGCTAAAATAGATTTGTAGTTCCAAGAGTACTTACTGATCCATCAATAATGTGATGAAGTTAAGATTTTACAGAAAAGTAACTTAACAACTTAATGGACGAATTTTACAGTGACTAGAATAAAACAAAATGAAAGATGTTGACTTGCTCTCTTCTATGTGATAATAAATCATATGCATCTGGTTTAAGCTCTGAGACAATTCAATTAGAAAAATATAATATCTCAGAGAATTGCAATCTGTCATCAATTGTCACATCTCACCCTTCTCAATTTATTAGCTCTGAATTCCATGAGCGAGATGTAATCTAAATAAAATACCTCTCCCCAAACAATGGCTTAATCATTATTGATCAGACTTCTTCGGTTGAAGCGGTAAATATACCTGCAAATTATTTATAATTACAACCACTGCTTCTTCTGATGCTCGCTTACAGTCCTGAAAGGAGGACTCCCCATATGCCTAGTGATAGAGAAAAAGAATTAATGAGAAATAGAGGCAGCGAAACCTACTGTTGATGAAGTAGAGTTCAGCAGCATTATTTAGACAATGACAAGTAAATAAAACAAGATTGGGCCTCAGCAAATGATAAACCAAGCCTCGCAGATGTGTAAGTAGATACCAACCTTAAAAATTGGCATGGCTCCAGTATAAAATTTAACTGCATCAGCGTAGGCTTCAGATTTGATACAGTTCTCAAGTCTTGTGGGGAGATCATATATAAACTGCTCTTCCATGTAAAATGAATTTTGTGTAACTCGTTAAATGGCCAGAAACATTATTAGCAAAATATATAAAATACAGAGAAATAATCACGTCAGTGTTCAATGACAAGTCCAAAATACCAGCAAAAGAAAAATATCTTTTAAAGCAACCCCTTGATTGGAAAATATCTTTTCTCTTAACTTAATAATTCACAATTCATAATTGACAACTAGAATCAAAGTCACAACTGAAAATGATGAGTTACTCATCTGTTTTTGTAAAGATAAGCTTTGTACATTTGATCATATGATTGGTTCTGGGACACCAATGAGAAGTATTCAGCAAGAGACCATGGACACGATTTTTACCAGATTAGTACCTGAACTTTACGAAGAAGATTGCGCGTGCGGTGCAACTTCTCTATATGCTCTCTCTTCTCAAAAAGAGAAGTGTTGACACCATCACTTTTGGATTGCACGGACATTATCTGCAACGATTAAATCATTTCTTTTAGTGAACTAAAGCTATTCTTTTAATTTCTCGATTTCAAACTACCAAACAACAGTGAAAACATAAAGAGTCTTTACCAAACACCTTTTTGAGAAGTTGTTCCATATTTGCTTCCATACCAACAATATTATTTTTCATCCTAAAAACAATAGGCAGTAGTAAGATTGACATCTTATAGGATTAGCAATATGATCAAAAAGAAATGACAAAAATTAACATTACATACGTTGACAGAGAGTTCAAATTCATGACTAAGGTATGAGAGAGAGAGAAGGATGTTCCTTGCCTCAGATACAGATACCCTTTTGAATGCTCTCAAACACATATGCTGCATTCCTTTAATCTTACTTTGGACACATTTCGAACACTTTTACAATTTAAGCATGAAAGTTAAATAGATAAAAGAAACACCATACACGTCGAAACAGTATTATATTTGTTAAGATCCATTAACATTAGTTAACGACATGAGAAATGATCTTTACTATTGTAAGATATCTTCATTTACTGTGAAGCGTGTAATGTTTGAGGTGATGGGTACAGGATTCATCTGTATAAATTACACAAATATTCAAGAGTCAGGAAGGAGGAAAATCTTGTGCATATATACTCATATACAAATATTCATTTACAATGTCCGTTACATGTCATATCATCCCTCCTACAAAACTGTGTCTCCATGTCCACATTGTCATGTATATGCCACCATGAGAATATCTAAGCCCCATGAATTGTATATGTATGTATATGCCACCATGAGAATATCTATGCCCCATGAATTGTATATGCTTCTTAGCCTAAGATATTAAAGAAGCCGACAGAAAACATGGACTTTACAAATGAAATCACATGACATTGTAACAATATATACTTCCTGAGCAGGTAGATTTTTTCAAGTGCAATGGTATTCTTTCATTCAGTACTAAACAAGGACAAAGTTTGTGTAAACATTGAAACGAGGGGTTTTACCTTTTAATTGTATCTGTAGCACTGATGAACTTATTGTAATTTTCATATACCAACATTTGCAAGTCAGTGTCAAGATTTTTTATTTCAGCAGCCATCTCAACATGCTTCTGAAGAAGATTTTCCAAATTTGACTTTTGTACCTACATCAGCCAGAGCATTAATAAAGTCAATTGTTCGCAAAAATAAGGAATAAAAAGTAACTGCCACATTAGCTGATTAAATTTATCTGAAATAGGATTTCCCTTCCATAAAATTAATGTTTGATACAGGTTAAAAAGAATCACTTGGTTTGTATTCAATAATTGACAATAGGTTCATGCTTTCTAGCTACAATGTTTTTCCTCTTATAATCTGACAGCAGTTTGAAGTCAAACTACTTGTGCACTGAACATAAGCTGTGCTAAAAGATAAAAACATCAAAGGCCTGCAAGCAGTGGCGGACCTACTAAGGGCCCAGTGGGGGCATTCGCCCCCACTGGGCCAAAAAAAAATTTCCTTAGCCCAAAAGAAAAAAAAAAATCCATAAAATTAATGTTTGATACAGTTAAAAAGAATCACTTGGTTTGTATTCAATAATTGACAATAGGTTCATGCTTTCTAGCTACAATGTTTTTCCTCTTATAACCTGACAGCAGTTTGAAGTCAAACTACTTGTGCACTGAACATAAGCTGTGCTAAAAGATAAAAACATCAAAGGCCTGCAAGCAGTGGCGGACCTACTAAGGGCCCAGTGGGGGCAGTCGCCCCCACTGGGCCAAAAAAAAATTTCCTTAGCCCAAAAGAAAAAAAAAAAAGCCCATTGTTTAATTTTTTCCCAACCCAAGCCATAAGTGATAAGCCCCTTTTAAAAAATTGAATCAAGCCCACTACCCAAGCTGGCGGCCCGGTAAGCCCAGTGCCAAATTACCCAAAGGCCGAACTCCCTTCCCCTTTCCCCCCATTCGCACAGAATAGAACGAAAACTCCCTTCCCTCCATTCGATCGAGCTGAGCTCCAAGTCCGCCACTGCCGTGCCTGAGTTCCCTCCACAAAAACGCAGAAATACCAGGT
>CAIGRQ010138728.1:0-10663 GCA_903798375.1 Fraxinus sp. D2006-0159
TGTGGATCACTAAAAGTACATAGGAAGATGCTAGAAGTACTCCAAAGCTTACTACAAGCCTTACTTAATGGCCACTTGGCCTCCCCCTATTGGAGGGGTGGCTGGCCTATGTACTTTTAGTGATCCACAAATTTTGATTGGACAGAAACTGGTGACAAGGCTCTTGAATTTTTTAATATCTTACGTCTTCCATTTTCAGTTGTCATTTATGTAATTTATGGTTAATGATAAGTGTAGTTTTTACACTTATTCNACACTTATTCGAGGTCCTAAATGAGGTTATTTTACCGTTTTTTGAATAAAATATTATCTAATTTGTGTTATATTTCATTTCATAGGTAAAACTCAATGTTTGATGAAGTAGTAAGCCTTGGAGTACACATAGCTTTTTCCAAGTACATATACCTATTGTTCTTTATAACGCTTGAGAGTTGAGATGTAAGTAGTGCACTATCACTTTCAACGCTAATATCCACGAATATGACAGATGTCATTGTCATTGGTAATTCAGAATAGGGAAATGCACAATTTCATTGGTGCTTCACCTTTCACAGGTCTTAGGTTATTCACTCGATTAACATAAAACAGGACTAAAGTCCATCAACGATGCAGATCACTACTGAGTCACGTAAGGTATATAACGTACTTTTGACTGACTGTAAATATTGGAACAGGGTTCGGTAATACTCACAGTGCAAGCTCAAATACCTTCACTGAAACCACCAGTGTGCCCTTTAGTTGACAGAAACATAACATGCAACCAAGTTGACAGGGGGAAAGCTGTAATGTTATTTGCCGGCCTCTGTTTGGTGGCACTAGGTGTTGGAGGAATTAAAGGTTCACTTCCCCCACATGGAGCTGAGCAATTTGATGAGAAGACACTTCATGGAAGGAAGCAGAGATCGACATTCTTCAATTATTATGTGTTCAGCCTCTCCTGTGGAGCATTGACTGCAGTAACATTTGTGGTGTGGATAGAAGATAACAAGGGCTGGCAGTGGGGTTTCGGGATCTCAGCTGCAACGATATTGATCTCTATACCAATTTTCCTCCTCGGCTCAGCTACTTACAGGATCAAAATCCCAACAGGAAGCCCTATTACAACTATATTTAAGGTATGTCTTGTGCACAGTTTCAGAATCTCCAAAGATTTGCCAATCCAAGGTTGGAAGAATTCTCTTTTCTGTTGTTTTAATAGGTTTTGGCAGCTTCAATTTACCACTCGTGGATCTCAAGGAATTCTAGCAATGTTATTTCAAACTTTAGCACAAGCTCATCATATACAACTAAGGCTAATGAGGATGGAGAATATTCTGAAGGAAATGCAGAAATCGAAACTTTAACAGAAGATCTTAAGTTCCTTAACAGAGCACTAATGACCATGGCCGGCCCGCCATGGCTTAAGTGCACCATAAAACAAGTAGAAGAAGTGAAATGTGTCCTTAAGATACTCCCAATTTTCATGTCAACTATTATGCTTAACTGTTGCCTTGCTCAGCTTTCAACCTTTTCCATCCAACAAGCGGCCACCATGAACACAAAAGTTGGATCCTTTAAAATTCCACCAGCCTCTCTTCCAGTATTTCCTGTCTTGTTCATCATAATACTTGTACCGGTCTATAACCATGTAATCATTCCATTCTCCCAGAAGGCAACGAATACCGAAATTGGAATTACTTATCTACAGAGAATCGGAATGGGCCTGGTTCTTTCAATTGTGGCCATGGCTGTTGCAGCTTTAGTTGAGATGAAGCGAAAAAGAGTGGCAATACAATCTGGCCTAATGGATTCACCTGAACCTCTTCCAATCACATTCTTTTGGTTGGCTATGCAATACGTGCTCCTTGGTTCAGCCGATCTGTTCAGCTTGGCAGGTATGATGGATTTCTTCTTTACAGAAGCACCTAGTAGTATGAAATCATTGGCAACAGCCCTCTCTTGGGCTTCATTAGCCATGGGATATTACCTGAGTTCAGTGCTGGTAGCTTTAATCAATCGTATAACTGGCTCATTTCGGCACACACCATGGCTCTATGCCAGCAACATCAATCATGATCACTTGGAGAGATTTTACTGGTTAATGTGCATATTAAGTGGATTGAACTTGTTGCATTATCTCTTTTGGGCACAACGCTACAAGTATCGATCATCAGGAAATGATAATCAAATTGTAAACAACTGACCAAGGCAGAAGTAGCTCATAGAAATAAAGATGTAGAGAGGGACCGTGTTCTGAATATTATGGTTTCTTGGGGAACTTTATCTCCTCATTGTTAAATAATTTTAATTTTTTCTTATCTGTGAGTTTTAATTTCTTAATTTTGTTTGACCAGACAACTTAGTCTACGTGATATTAGGGGGTGAATTAATCAACTGTCTTATCATCAAATTAAGAATATCAGAAACACAACCAATCAATCACTACAAACAACTAATCAATAATCCAAGATTAATACAAACCTCACGTCATTAGCCAGCAAACTTTTGTCATCAAACCGAAATGATCATAAAAGACAACATGTCATCATCAATATATTATTAATATTGGAAACAAGAGTTCCATACAAAAATAAAATACAAACACCCTTCCCACACTGGACTTTTAATATAAGTTTTTATATTCTATCTTTGATCTTGACTCATTTTGTATCAATGTGGTGAACTTTTGCTTCTATTCGATCAATTGGTCTGATTCGTCAAAATGTGGTGGACGAGTCGACCAAGAGACCTATACGAGGATCCATCTTTCTCTATACTCATCCTAATCTTCTCCTTCATCTCTTCGACCTTCTTTCTTGTTTCACTCTCACTCTCACTCTCCATCAATTTCCTTAACCCTTTTTCTATTTCTTCTGCTGTAACAATAGGCTCATCATCCCAACAAATTTCAACCCCCAATCCCAATTCCTTCACAAGTTGAAATGCATTCATCTTTTGTTCCGCATGCAATGGCCAAGTGCCTATGGGCACCCCATACCATATACTCTCCACCACCGAGTTCCATCCACAATGCGAGACGAACCCACCCACTGCAGGATGCGAGAGCACACGCAACTGTGGCACCCACCCCACTACCTTCCCGACCCCGGCCGTCCGCACAAGAAATCCTTCGGGCAAAACTTCCCCAAAATCCAAATATTCACTCGGGAACTCCGCATTCTTGTTCCCTGCTGATAGCTGGCGAAGAGACCAAAGGAAACGACAGCCACTCCGCTCAAGCCCACGAGACAACTCTTTAACTTGGTCCTTGATCAGACCGCCCTGGCTCCCAAAACAAAGGAACAGCACCGACCCTGAAGTCTGCTCATCGAGCCATTTCATTATACAATCATCTGTATCCCTCGGGTGTGGAGTTCTGTTTAGAATCGGCCCGACCGAGTAAACCGGAGGAACTATTGATATACCATAGGCTGCTGAGAGTGAGAAGGAGCTGAGTGCATAAGCTTCTAGGTCTTCACATGTATTAACGATAACGGCTTTGGCCTTTCTATATCCCCTTGCATAGTCCAAGAATCGGCCTAACCACAAATCCTTGTCCACCAATACATCAGACAAAACATTAGCCGGAACCGGATTTTCAAAAGCCGGGATCAACACGAGTGAATTCGAGTTTTTCAATTCAGTCACGTCCTGCATTTGCTCATCCTGAAGGGTCTGAAAATGAATCATCGAACCCAAAAAACTCGCCGGAGATGAGAAAAACACATAGCTAGGGAGCTGGAATTTCTCTGCGACATCAATCATGCCAGTGCACAACATGTCAACTACAAACCCAACAACCTTTGACTCGTGGGACTTGACGAAATCTTCTACGTTCGATCTTTGGCTCTGTACAAGGTTATGGACGAAATAGCCTCGAGTTTTTGAGCTCCATTCCGGGGTAGGATTTGCCGGCGGAAGCTCCAAAAAACTGAGACGAGAGGCAGTGGTGGCGCTAGTGGATCCGGCGGCGGAGAGAGAGTCGAGAAAGGAGCTACTCACAGTGTCTTTATACGCCGGCAGCTGCATAAGGAGGACTGTGACGGAGATCCCAGGTTCACGATCGATAATTAGCTTCGCTAATTCAACTATTTGTATATGGCCCATCAATGGCCAGGGGATGAAAACAAGGTGTTGAGTATTATCCATGGAGAAGATGAACAAATTCTCAAGAAAATGGAATGGATTAGACTGATTATCCCCAACTTCAAGGTGGAGGGGAGTTAATATGTAGAACTCATTTAGTCCCTGAACTTGAGCGAGACTTTCAATTTTATCCTTAGTTTTACTTCAATTATTGAAACTTCGATTTTTGTTTCTCGTCCATCCTTTCAACCACATTCATTGCGAACATTACATTTTTTCAATGGGGATAGCACATCAGCATTTGTTGAAAGCAAATTTTCTAATTTTATGTTGTAATTGTACAAATTAAACAAGGGAGGTCATTTGTTGGGCAATATTTTAACATCAAATATAGCCATTCAACGAGTGTGGATGGCTGGAAAACAAAAATTGAAGTTGACGATTTAATTTGGAACACACCTTAAAGTTCAATGACCAAAAGGGTATTTAACCCACAAAAAAAATAAAAATAAAAATAAAAATAAAAATAAAATAAAATAAAGGAGGAGACAATTGAATTTGACTACATGTTTACTAGGCAATAAATTTGATGAAGCACATGTGCCTATTAAAATACATTGACAATAAAAGAAGATTTCCAAATCATTCGATCCAATGCATTTTTCTTATATCAAGATAAACAATGGGAGCAAAAAGGGGAGATACATAAAATCAAGATTACACAAATTATCAAGATTCTCACCTTTAGTCAGCCTCTTGCAACCCTTCCAAAACAAGTGATCCCACAAACAAACCAACACCCCCAACCGCAAGCAACCCACCAATCACTATCTGGGCCGCCACCAGCCCTGCCGAGTCATCTGGGATCACCAGGATTGCCACCACTGCCGCCACCAAAATGGGAAGTGAAGCCGAGGCCAGGGCAGAGGGTGAAAAACTGGCTGCTCGTTCCAATAAACTGAGCAGCCCGAGCTCCTCAGCCTTTGATAAGACTCCCAACTTCTCGATAGATGACAATGTGAATCCCAATTCCTCTGCCTTGGATAATAGGCCAGCCTTTTCCACATTGCTTAGTACTTTTCGTTTCTCGAGTTTCTTGAACACATCAATTTCTTGCTCTTCGCTGCCTTCATAGAAAATGCCAGCGCCATACCATTGTTTTGCCCAATCAGTATCGTATTTATTCACCTAAAATTTAAAAACATCGTTATCTGATTTTCATTCTGTAAATTAAGAAAACATATTCGACAAATTTGCGTCCAACATCAAATCTATTATCCTTAATAAAACACCGATTTGCTTGTTGTCACTTAATTCTATCGTTATAGATTTTCATGTTTTATTTTCATTTTGCCTGATTTCAATTAGAATATTATGACATTGCTAGTGATAGTGTAGTTTATTCAACTAGAATCCTGGAGTTCAATATTTACCAAAGAAAAAAAAAGACATATTCACCATTTTCATTTACTATTTGCTAAATAACCTTATCTGAAAAGTTCTATAATAAAAAGGTATATAATTATTTATTTAAAATCCAAACCTCAAAAAGTCACTCACATGCATAATTTTTAGGCAACAATTTATCAAAATTGTACATGTATGAAGCATTTGATAAAAAATAGCAATAATAATAACCGGATTATCTAAATTGAGAGGGTAATCTTTTATTTTTTTTTAAGCAATTTCTTCTCTCTTTTTATAGGCTATTGAATCAATGTAAAATGACTGCAAATTCTTTATTTTCTCTTCTTTAGGAGAACTTTCTAAATCAATAATTAATAGAAACAAGTACATATATATATGTGTTTGTATGTACCTTCTTTTTGGGTGCCATGGCTAGGAATCGTGGGCGTTGATTGGCTGGAAACATGCGGCGGAATCGAGGCTTTGATGAGAAGAAACTGTGACGGTGCTCTAAGTTTCCCAGGTAACTACTGGCACTTGTTGCTGCCGCCATTAGATGAAATTGTTAGTGCAGAATCTGACTTTCCGGCCAATTAATCGCCGGAAGATGGAAATGAGTCCGTGGGAAATAATTTGTTAGAACTGAGTTTTTGGTTGGAAGGAAAAACAAAATCCGTAGGGAAATCTTCTGGGGAGTGTTTCGACCAATAGCTGCGTTCCTTATCCTATCTGGAACTTTATGTAGCTATGGAAAAATCCTGTATTACCCTTATTTTTCTTGCTGGTGACTTTTTTGTCGCACACTAATGTTGTAGATTAATGCTATTTAAAACACCGTTTCATCGATGCTGCTGGAACACATAAAATAATGCTACCTAGCATCGTCATTGCTATTGTCCCAATCATTGGCTTGTTAGGAAAATTATCAGGAAATTTAGGCGAGGATCGAGAACATGGTCATTTTCTAGAACTCGTACCAACTATTATTTATTTTATGTTTTAAAATTTAAATTGTATTGAAAAACAGATATATAGAGCTAACTAGAGAAAATAAAATGTGTAGTTAAAAAATGACGTGTGGAATGCAAAGTTTCTTGAGACCTAATGCAATAGTTGAAAAATCTAGTTTCCGCCCGACAAGAAGGGAATCGAGAATAAAAAGATCAAAATAGTTTACCTCGTCTCGATATCCTTTTCGAAGAAGAATAGCATGTGCAATGATATTTTGAAAAACTTTACAAGAAACGGTTAATTGATTTGCACTAAGTTTTGTGATGTTTTCGATATTCTTCCCGATGACCCGACAACATGCCTCAAAAGAGCTATACCCTTCTAAAGTAAGATGAGTTTATGAAAAAAAAAAAATGATTATCACACGTCTCAAGCTGAGAATATCACAGATGAGAGCTTTGTTGATGGTAATACGAATATTTTTAAGTAAACACAAAATCTCATGCCAATGAGGAACAAAAACCATATTTTGATAAAATTATTTCTTAAGACATGGATAGGCATGTTTTTCTAAAGTAGCAATGGACATCCATCCCCATGTTTTCAAAATACACTTCAATATGAAATGTGGGTGCTTCGATAGTAAAATCGACAAAATCAACATTTTTACCTATTAAAATGTGGGATTTTCCAAATGGGTTAACCGGAACCTCAGGTTCCATATCGAATTCTTTGTCGGATGAATGTAGTGGAACCGTATCACAGTGCTCTTGAGTCTTTTGCCTGCTCTTTTGGACCCCGACATTGTAGAAAAGTGATGAGGTAGAGAAGAATTGAGGAAGAAGAGAGACGAACAAAATCTAGGGGTTTCGAAATTTTTGGAAGAATTTGGAATGAAGTGGATGAAAATTTGAATTTTGAAAGAATTTGAAGTGTAGAGGTAATGAATTTTTTATATTGAGGAGTAATTGAGGATTTGAATGGGAAGAATGGAGAATAAAGATGAGATTTAGGGAGAGAAAAATGGAAGAAATGGAAGAAAATGGAAATGAATGAGGGCTGTTACGCGATTTAAGGTTCTGGTTTCGCGTTGAACCGGATATTCAGTTCACCACCTAGACGTCCAGATTGGCAGAGTAATACTTTCTGTCAAACTAGACAGTGTAACCGGACATCTGTTTGAATCGTCTAGTCGCCCTTCCCCCCTTTTTTCGATTAAATAAAAATGCTACATATAGAAGTAAAGAATGTATGAGAACATAGTATAACTTAGTTGAGTATTTTCGATTCATCAATAATGCCTAAACCTCGTCAAATATGTGAGAATTGATCAAGTGCAAGAGGTTTAGTGAAGATATCGACCAATTGATTATTCGTGTTCACAAATTCTAACACGATATCTTTCTCTTGTCCATGATCTCTTAGAAAGTGTTGTATAATTTCAATGTGTTTCGTTTGAGAGTGCAAGATGGAATTTTTAGATAATGGCACAGGGTTATCACACATGATAGGCGTAAAATCAAATGATAAGTGATAATCACTAAGGGTCCGTTTGAGAGTGCAATATGGAATTTAGGTGGAAAGAAAATGAATTACAGCGAATTGAATTACCAAGAATTTGTTTTACTGAAAATTGTAATTAATTGTGTTTGATTGGTATAATTTTCTACCTTAAAAATGTTGAAAGTTTAGTATCTGTTTAATTTTGTTTTTTATGAAAATTGTCCATTAAAGTGATAATTTTTTTTTACCATTGGGTTTAAAATTTGTTCCAATTGCAAACAACAAAAAAATTAAAAAAAATTATCATATTGAATACCATTCGTTTGAGTTTGTTTTGCATGAAAATTGTTAATAAAAGTGATAAGTTTTTTTATCATTGTGTCTAGAATTTTTTCCAATTGTCAAAAACAAAAAGGTGAAAATTGATTTTCTACAAAATCAAGGAAAATGCAAGCATGTGAGCCAAACCAGGAAAATGAATTCCATGGAAAAAAAGTGTATCAAACAAGGCAAAAGTAGAACTTGGAATTTGTTTTCCATTTTTCATGGAAAATAATGGCCTATCAAACAGACCCTAAGAGTATGCTTCATCCATAACAATTGGGCACAACAACTCGTAGTCGAGATATATTCGGCTTCGACTGTTTATAAAGCAACGAAATTTTTATTTTGTTTTGTTAAACCATGACACAAGTGCAAAGACTAGAAATGACAGTTTCGCCAGTGCTTTTGCGATCGATTGTGCAACTGACCCAATCAGCATCTGAATAGCTAAGAAGATCAATACGAATGCCCTTTGGATACTAAAGCCCTAAGGTTATAGTGTCAGTAAGATGTCTAAAAATTCTTTTTACGACACTAAGATGAGATTGTTTTGGGTTGAATTGAAATATAGCACATAAATACACACGAAACATAATATCGGGTCTACTAGCAGTTAAGTAAAGAAGAGATCCGATCGATATTTTCTAACATCAACGGAAGTACCTTGATCATCCTTATCCAATTTTACAAATGTACTCATGGGAGTATTCATAGGCTTCAAATCATCTGTTTCGAACCTCTTGAGCATGTCCAATATATACTTATTTTGATTGATGAATATACCATCTCTAGTTTTCTTAATTTGAAGACCATGGAAGAATTTAAGTTCTCCCATCATACTCATTTCAAATTCCATACTCGTGCATTTTGAGAGTTCTTCACAAAGATAGATTATTGGTTGCACCAAATATAATATCATCAACATAGATTTGAACAATAATCATATTATTCTTTTGAGTTTTGACAAATAGGGTAGTATCCGATTTTTCTATTGAAAAATCATTTGAAAGTAGAAATTTACTCAATCTTTCATACGAAATCATAGGAGTTTGTTTTAAGTATCAAATGAACTACGAGCACGCCAATTCTCACTTATAATTACGATATCTTCAAGATGAATATAACTTTAAACTGTATTACTAGTGACAGGCAATGCTTTTATATTTCTTATTCATATTACCTCTTTCTTTTTTTTTTTTGCCATTTCCAGGCATATCTCGATTGTCAACTCTTAATTAGATGGTTTTATCTGATTCAATTAAATTATTGCATTTGAAACAAGATGAGGGTCTGTTTGATTGCAAATGTGAAATTTGAGTGGAAAGAAAACGTTTTACATGGAATTGAATTGTCTAGAAAATGTTTTACTGAGAATTGTAATTAATTGCGTTTGATTGGTATAATTTTCCACGTGAAAAATGTTTAAATTTTGGATCTTTTGGTATTCGTTTGGCTTTTTTTTTTTTTTATGAAAATTGTCTATTAAAGGAATATTTTATTTTTTTTACAATAATTGGTAATAAAATTTGTTTCCATTGCAAAAAAAAAAACATCAGAACCTGAAAAGCCTTTTCCNTTTATGAAAATTGTCCATTAAAGAATTTTTATTTTTTTATTTTTTTTATTTTTTACAATTGGTAATAAAATTTGTTTCCATTGCAAAGAAAAAAAAATCAGAACCTGAAAAGCCTTTTCCCACTAGCCACGACTTAGGAGGGAAAATGTTTCCCACAAAAGCCTTGAAAATGTACACCCAAGAAAATTAACCCTATCAAACACCTAAAAAGTTAGAAAATTGAAAACCAATTCCATTTTACATGAAATTTTCACCCTATCAGACAAGACCTAAATGTTACCTTTGATTCTTAGCAAGTTTACGCGTGGACGACGTGTCTGCAAATAAGTGGTACTAAATGTAGAACCTTTCAAAAACAAGGCTTCAGAATATTTTTTCTTAAGGGTTAATGCTAACCCCCCCCCCCTCCCCCCCCAAATCCAAGCACATGGCAGGAGAAAAAAAGAAGATAGTATGCCATATTCAATCTGCTTATCGATTTTATCCACTAGTTAAGGCTTTAATTCTTTCTTGGCTTCTAGCACACAAGTTTTGCATAACTATGAAGCTTCAGAGTCTAATTTTTATTCGTTGTTTTCACCGTTTGTAAATATATTGGAATCTGATCCAATTAAGATAAAGGGTCTTTGAACTTATGCTTATATTCAGAGACGGAGATAGGGGGCGATCAACATTGTCCCCTAGTCCACTATTCCTAGTTGATTTGTAATGTATTTTTCAGTTTCGTCCCCTAAAAAATTTTGACTCGCCCCTGCAAAATTTTGAAATTTTTTATTTTTTTCCATTAATAAATATTGACCCAATAACTTAGACTTTAAAACTCAACCATACAAAAAT
>CAIGRQ010138764.1:0-26376 GCA_903798375.1 Fraxinus sp. D2006-0159
TTAATTAATTAACTAAAACCTGATTTTTGAATTAGTCAAACTTAAAATTTGATTTTTGAATTGGTGTAAACCAAACACCTTAAATATGATTTTTTCCCTAATAATTATTCACATAGGCCTTACGATTATTAAGACTTACCCAAAAATAGACAATTTTCATAAATAACAAAGAAACTTAAACTAAAAGCATTTACGCTATATATATCCTTCCAAAGTATTTCATCTAAGAACTTAAACCATCAACCAAAATACACATTATTCGTAATAAATTTAGTCTTGAACAAAATGAATAGATAATCTTACCTTAAGAATCTCGAAAAAAAAAAAAAAAAAAAAATTGGACTACCTTGTACACTTCTAGAATTCAACTCCTTTGATCAAACCTACTGATTCAATTTACTTGTTTCCTCTAAGCCTCCAACCAGATGATAACAAAGGATCACAAACTTCAACTAGAAAAATACAATTGAGTATAGTAAATTTGACAAAATAAAAATAAAAATTCAAAGACCAATCCACTCAAATTATAAATGACCACCACAGCAGACGTAGAAGAAGCACAAAGTAGAAACAAGAACAATGGCTTCCACCACATAGACAATCTTGAAAATAACATCATCAACTAGCCATATTTGAAAATTTACACCCTTCCATTTTCGGGAAGAGGAGAACCTCCATGGCCGCCACTCTCTGCTCAGTTTCTTCATTGACCAAATCCTCTTCATCTCTCTCTCTCTGTGTCATTTTCGAAGGATGTGTGTGTATTTTATATATGCTGCACAATGCTATGGGCATAGGTTACATAACTGGTGAGAAAGGATATTGCTGGCCGAGGCTCAAATGAGTTTATTTGTCATTAAAGTCTTTTTGTGAGCTGTTCAGTGACTAAAGTTAAATAATTTTATATAATTGGCCGTCCTTTAGTGGCATCCATTTCAAATTCGATGCAGACCGGTTAAATCTTGACATAGAATAATGGTCGATGTATCCATGTCGTGAAATTAAATATCGTCAAAATAAAACATAATTTCTTAGGAGATAAAATCTCACATTCGACCGCTCCCGTTAACTTTAACCATAGTAATTGATTATGTGACATTATTGAAAAATCGGTCACAAAAATATTTTAACGACCAATTTGAGATTTTTCTTGAATTTTAACGCCTTTTATATAGATTTCGATACAGAGTATTGAATAAGATTGGACAGTACTATATAAATATGTTTGACAAGTCAAAGTTTAACAATGTATTACATGGGACTCGCAACTTTTCAACAGCATATATCATCAATTTTTATCAAAATCTATTAAAAATCTGATTTTAATCCACACCAAACATGGACTAAATAAGTTTTGCGTACAATATTATATAAGACTAAATATATTGACGCTCCGTAGTTTATAACTCGAAATTTATTTTCTCGGCTTTAAGTAAACAAGATTTTAACTTTTTATTTGCTTAAACTTATTTAATTGAAAGAATATACTACCCCCAACGGCTTCATTGTGTGATGGCATATTGGCATTAACAAATATATATATTTTTTCTCATAATTATTAACGGTCAGATTATTATCTTTATGTCCGTTAGTGCTTAAATTGTAGTAAAGATTTCTTAACGGCTAGTGGCCGGAGTTAATTATTGAAAATAATTTAATTGTTCTAATTATAAAATTGTGATTGGGAGAAAGTCTGGTGCACCGCTGGCTCATTCACACCTTATAACCTAATCTGTCAAGATTTTTTTTTTCACTTAATATTACTTCTTCTCTACTTTCTTGATCGTTCGGTTTATTAACGTTCAGTCCAATCTAATAATAAAAAATAAACGAAACACTTTTCATACAAAAAAAAGTCATTTTTAAAGAAAAATTGTGTTTTAAATAAAATTTTCAAAGGCGCAAGGTATGAGTCGTATGATATAACAATAAGGTCAAATTTCAAGTCTTAAGATTGTGTAATATAATATTTTCTTTTTTTTATATATTATTTTAATTATTCTTAGATCAATAAATAATAATTATTTTAGTAGGATTATTTAATTATTTTAGTAAGATCATTAATAATTATTCTTTTTATTCAATTTGTTATTTAGAACCTGTTTGACGCCGATTAAAATTCAATTAAAATTGAAAATATAGCCGTTATTAGATCTCACTCGTCTGATAAAAGTAAACAATAACGACTAATTTTTCAATTTTATTTCAATTTTAATCTCTACCAAACGGGCTCTTAATCTTAAAAAAATTGTACAAAAAAATAAGACATGCTCCTTTTGGCTCTTCTTTTGATGCCTAAGCCTGCGTTAAGCAATTAAAAGAAGAGTTGATCGTCTTTTTTCACGCCTTCTTCATGTGTAAGATTTACTCATCGAGCCACATGTCTAGGCCCGCCTAGACCCTCGCATTCTCCTCCATTTTTTGTTTTATTTGCTAGTGTTCAATCCAACCTAGTATACCAAAAATAGTGAAATGTGCTCCCTGAAAACTCGATATCTGAAATAGTATCATGTATATGTATATATAATTTTTACAGTAGCTTTAAAAATGTGAACTATTCATCCTCATTCTACCTGATACAACATCAAATGTTGATGAATCTTTGTGAAATAATGAATCTAACGCCCGTCTTAAGGTCGATAACTAAGACATGAATTTAAAAGGGCAAACCAGCAGAATCAACTGGACATATGGTGTTTTATCATTTTTCTTTTTTCCCAACAAGAATCATCGAAATCTGGAGGGTCCCGACAAAATGCTTGGTTGAAGAGAAGTCGCGTCTAGAATTGTAGTGCAAACGGGAACCAAGATAGTACGACAAGGGCTTGAATATAATGAGTCCCATTATTCATCTTTTTTCCCAGCCAGAATCATCGAAATCTGGAGGCCTCGACTGAATGCTTGGTTGAAGAGAAGTCGCGTCTGGAACTCTGATACGAATGGGAACCAAGAAAGAACAACAATGGGCATGAATATAACAAGTCCCATTATGCATTCGTACGCTCTCGACAACTCCATCACTGAATCCCAAATTTTGACGCGCTTCAGACAAGGTCCACATGCTTGAGAAATCTGATGTTTATAGGAAAATGTAGTGTAATGATGTTATAAAGATCACCATTATGTAACAAAACAACAAAACTAAACCTATTAACCAATAAATTTGGAGTCAACTATAATGAATAAATTTTTACTTACTAGGATAAGGGCCCATCCGGTAGGCATGAAGGCGATGATAGCAGCAAATATATCAGTTACAACAAGGCCGGCGACCACAAATAATACAGTCATGACAGATACAAAACCAAGGAACAACAGTGCTTTCAGAATCCTGAACATAAGCTGAAAATCCGTACCAAATTTTCGTCTACCCATGGACACCATCTGATGCATAAAAATGACAAAAAACCAACATCAGAGCAGAAAAATTCTGAACAAGTGCAGTTAACAATACAAAGTGAGGCCCATTGAGCGATACTCCTAGGTGCCTTCATCCGAGCACTCCTTAGGAGTGAAGTGCCTTTTATTTCATTAAAACGCACATAAGGTGAAGCAATTCTTTTTGGAATTATCGACCTTGTTGACTATGACAAGAACCAAAAAATATGAAGAGACTCGTGACTATGGCCTTAAACAGCTTGAGAAAATGAAATAGAAGAATCAAGAATTACAATTCAAGTACAAAATAGAAATGAATAACATCTAATCGATTTGGAAAAATCAGACGGTGAGAGAACATTTTCGTCAAGTTTGGTCTAACATAGAAAGAGAATTAAATAGCCCAATATGTACACCTTCATTGAAACTCAATTTGCATACCTTTAAGACCACAAGAGCCACTACCATGACAAACCAAGAAAGGCCATAAACCTGTAGAAATGATTTTAATCAAGAAAAATGAGCATACAAATGGAGAAGACAAAAAGGGAAAAGAATATAAACAGAGATGCAGTAATCTTTACCACAATACTCTTGCTTTGATGAGATATCTTAAGCTGATAGACGATCCCATATTGGTAAATGAAAAAGCGAAATGCAAGGATAATCTCAAGAACTCTACCCCTTATACTTGTGTGTTTCAAGTGTTCCTGTTCTTTATTCCACCAAGATTCCCAACTTTTATCTTCTGAAATCCCAATGCCACCACGGTTTCCCATCCACCTCTTCCAATCCGTCCAATCATCCACCGTTTTTTGCCAGTCGAATCCAGATGGATTGAAGATAAAAGGAGCAAATAACCAGGAAGCGACAAGGAACCACATTGAAAATGTAATGAAGAAGTATAACGACGAACTACGATATGAACGCCCATAGACCTCGTAAATAATTAACAGAATTAAAAGCTCTAACCCTTTCACGAAGTGACTACGAGAATACATTCTGTAATTTTCAGCAAATTTGGCGTGACGAACAACAAAACCCCGACCAGTAGCTCGGTACTTAGAACCTCCATGCAAAATTGTCCTTCCATAATAATGTGCTTTTGTCCCAAGCTGAAATGTAAAGAACACAGATGCCAGCTGCAGCTGCATAATTATGAAGTCCCCAATAGCAGTACGAAATCCTCTTTCTAGGCCAATTTCCATCACCATAGGTAGCACAAGCAACAAGCCTAGTTGAAAGAAAGACTGGGTAGCCAAAGCTTCCTCAAGAGCTTTGCTCGAAATATTTGGTTCTTCCAAAATCCTCCTTTCCAATCCACTCAGGACCATATACAATCGTCCATATAAGAAGATATATACAATAATTACAGTAACCTGAGAATAGTTCTAAATCAAAATCTAATTGCAAGGAGAAACTTTAAGAAGCATGAAGGAAGGACACTACTAAAAGTGCAATCTGGTGGAACCATATATTCAATAAGAAAATAGAGAGAATCAGAAACTCTTGCCGGCAGTAGAAGAATGTGAAAACTATAGACATCCAATTAAATGCAGGAAAACCACAAATAAAAGGAAACGCGAAATTACTAACTTAATGTTAGTTTGAATTTTTGCACCAAATAATCTGTTGTGTAAACCGTTCATCTTGACTCTTATCATCAAGATGGGAAAAATTCCAGCCACATGATCAAGTAGAACTCAACAGAAATATTACTCCAATCCTTTAACCATAGAACTACAAGGCCCCCCCTCTCACATAAATGACAAAGGAACAGATGAGATGTCAAGGATAGTACATATTTAACTTCCAAAAATACTGCAGGAGCGTAAAACACTCCGTTAAGATTTAGGGTTCATCTTAAAAGGTCAACCTTATTAAGAGGAGTAACCCAAGATCTTTATTAATTGGTCTGTGTCTACATCTTTATTCGATGTGGGATTATATCCCTTAACACGCCCCCGCAAGATGGTGGCTCATTTGAGCAGACCAATCTTGAAATCCACGTGCTCACTTTTAGGATATATATCCCTTAACACACTCCATATGCAGCCTGCAATTTTTCCTATTTTTTGATGGAGACTTGAAAAATATGTTATTTGTCAAAATTAGTGAAACAGTAGTAATTAAATCCTACTTTTCAAGTTTTAAGAACCCTTGCAAGTTTTAGTTTTTGAAAAAACAGTATGTGAAGTATATATAATTACGTCCTATATACATGGCATTCTTCTAAAAAATTTCCTAATTTCAAACTAGCATTTCTAGAATAAATTTCTCTCACCTTCATAACCTCAATGTCAAATTATTTGACGAGGATAGCTAAGGTACCCAATTGCTAGCCACAAATTCTTGATTTGGAGCATACACATTAATCCACGAATTCAAATAACTATGCCTCTGTTTGATACCCATTAAAATTTTCATTTTCATTCTTCTACTTATTTTCAACCATACATTTTTCAATAAAATAATATTTTCCATCACATCAATAATTTTTCTTTCTTTTTCAACCNTTAAAATTTTCATTTTCATTCTTCTACTTATTTTCAACCATACATTTTTCAATAAAATAATATTTTCCATCACATCAATAATTTTTCTTTCTTTTTCAACCACATATTCTCCATCAATCTACTATTCCAGAATATTTTTCTAAAATAATGTGGCTCAAACACATCCTATATATATAATAGCAAAGAACACTAAATTTTACATAATCTGTGTTAAAAACAAATGTAGGGTAAATAATCATCTCACTTACCATGCTACTGAAGTAAAATCCAACTGTTGTGAAGTAGAAGGACAGCATTCTGTAAAAATCAAATCGGCGTCCAAGCCGATAGATATCACGGCTAAGCGTCTGCTCTCCATTTCCATTCGCAACCTTTGCCTCAAATTGAGATATCTGATTCATACCAACATCTCGCCCCTTGCCTACTTGGATGTATTCATGATGTGTCACGTATCCCCCTCGCAAAGTTGAATTGTAGCCTGAAGATAGTCAATCAATCAAACATCAAATAATGCAAGAAAATCTTCTCTCTCTCTCTCTCTCTCGAAGAAAGCTTCAAACAAAAGTTACCAGAAAATACGTCTTCACTCAAGTTGATTGTTTTCGAAGCTTTGCTTATACCACCTCTTGTCAAATGAAATATTCTATCAAAGATATCAGGATGCCCATAGTGGAATCTTACCCTGTGGACATAGACAAGTAGTTTAAGTTCCGCATGATATTTTTACACAATACTCAGTTTTGTTTTGAACAGTCACATAATCCATCACACATTAAACATCAACCATTGAGTTTGACAGATGGAATTAGAAAAGCAAACTAGTACGTAACTTCCGACCGAAGTTATTATGATGTTTGATCCGCATAATAAGAAACAAAATCAACACAAATTTAGCACTAAACTAATCAAAACTCTGCTGACTCAGAAAGAGGTTGTGATGTTAAACAATCTATTGATATTAAAAGTGAACACTTGCATCCCATAGCCATTCTCGCTTTATGAAAAAAGACAATGATATATAAATAAATAAAAGAAGAAATACAATTGAAAAAGGAGAAGATTTCAGACAATGTGGTGATTGATAGATAACTCTAGAATTAAAACATTTGACATATATATATATATATATATATATATATATTATTAATATGCTAGGCTTTATGTCAGGGATGTGGGATGAATCATTCCTGTGTTTGAAGAGTAAGCACAATAAACATGAAATTCAAGAAAAATTCGGAATTATTAACAAGGAAATTGGTATGTCTAAAATTGAGTTGACTGAATAGTCATGCAAGAAGGCATTCTTTGGAGTAGTCATTAAAAAAGAAGAATAGTCTGTGCTCCAATTAGATATAGCATAGTGTGGAACGAAGGACAAAACTAGAATTAATATATCTAACCATAGTTAAAAATAGGTCCATGTACAATGTCAAGCTTCTTACCTTGTACATAACTAGTTTGCACTTCAGTTTTTCACAGTTCTAATATTCATGTATGAGTACATGCATTCAAGAGTGCATTAATGCACATCAATCTTTTTATTTCTCCTTTTGTGAACTTTCCACATATTTAATATTCATATGAGAGCTCGTGCGAAAGAGCGCATTAATATATATAAATCTTTGTATTCAAAATATTGGCATCAAGATAAAAAACGTGGTAATTCATCATTATATCAATTTTCAATATTAGTGATCACTATAAACGAAAATTTTGAAGTTAAAACTGACAACTATGAATAATAAAACGAAACTACTAAATTATCTGTTCATCTTCCTATAAGCTCTACCCCTAGCTCAGGGAACTTTTTTCCATAATTGTCATATAATTCTGAAAGTCAATGGAAATATCATGACCAGATGTAGTTATCAAAGTGAAAAAATATAAAGCAGCACTTATGCTCTAACACATTTTCAATTTTTGAGTCAAAACATACCAATCTTTTCAGTATAAATTACCTTGAAACCAAGAAGTTTTCAGCTTTCTCAGCTTGTATGCATGTACTGTTGCTTCTTCTCTAGTGCCTTTTCGTAGGGAAAGGAAGTAGTACTTATTTATTGATTTTCATAATAACTCTATATCTCCTCCTATGTACTCTCTGGGGTTGAGGCTTTAACCTCCCCTCCTTTTTATACATTAACTCTATCTATAAAACAAGGATGGGGAATGAAAACAATCTCCATCCCCACCCCGCCCCAATTGGAATTAGGTGGTGGCCTAAAACCCCTGCTTACTTTCTAAAATATAAAAAATAAAATAAAATGATCACTCATACAACAATTAGTTGATTATTTTACTTGTTTAATTATTGATGTTAGTATTGCACATAGAATGACATCTAAAGTGGATCAGAAGAACATACAGGCAAAAATAAAAACAAAAATATTACCTTAGAGGGTTTGCTAAAACTCTCTGTCCAATTGTCACAAAACTAGTTTCTTGGTTGGACATGAACCAAGCGAGTGAAGAAACACTATAAATCAGCAGAAGAAAGGTAAGAATATGTGCAAATAGTGTAAATTTAACATGTGCATATATATATATATATTGCTCTTCTAAAGATTAATATATTTGACCCCTCCTTCTCAAATTACAAACCTTCCAGTAAAAATATGCTCTCTTAATCCTACTATTGTTGGCCTTCGATGTCCATGATGACGTTTTAAAAATTCCTGTAGAACATTCCGCATCTTGAAAGCTTCCTCAAAATAGTTATCCTGAAGATTAATAATAATTTACTCAGTAATGTTTAATGAAATGGTTAGACAAATGCCAAATTAAATTGCTCATTTTAACATTACCTCTGTCCTGTCAAAAAATCTTCTCTCTCTCTTTTTCACAACAAATACGTAAAGAAAAAACCAAAAAAAAAGAGAGAGAGAGAGAGAGAGAGACTTGCTTTTTTGATTCCCCTCCTCTTTTTCTTCTCATGTCACTACCCTCTCCCAACATCAATATAATAAGAAATTACTTTGTTTTGACGATGAAAATCATCTTTCATTTGTTCTAATTCATTCAGTACCATTTGATACATTTAAGAGATACACAATCCACAGTCGTTCCTTCCACTACCCTATCCCATTCAACCCAGATATACATGTTTTTAAGCATAAAAGAGAAACACACCCATCTTTTATTTATTATGTTTATAAATAACATATGAAGTTGTCAATGAATTAGTAACACCAAAATTTATTAAATAACTTCGATTTCTATTCAAGTTTCAGATTGCAGTTAATTATCTTGAATGTATGGACTTGTTTCATGTCAGTTTCTCAATTCATATATTTATATAGGTCGCTATTGTCAAGAGAAGAAAATAGCGGCATTTGGTGCGTGCACAAGATAGAAATTGCATCTATCTTGAATGAAGGGAAATGTTGGCAACTGATATTTTATTTACTCTGGCACTACTGATAGTCTTATTCGAAGAAAGGAAAGAGTTATGCATACCTGATTCATGTCTATGGCCTGCAAAGCTTCCCCACGCGTAAAAATAATTGCATGATTTTGATTTTCAGGTT
Organism: Fraxinus sp. D2006-0159; assembly: GCA_903798375.1. NCBI lineage: Eukaryota > Viridiplantae > Streptophyta > Magnoliopsida > Lamiales > Oleaceae > Fraxinus > Fraxinus sp. D2006-0159. The sequence goes on from CAIGRQ010138764.1 coordinate 9,419, forward strand.
TCCCTTCACCAATTGCTGTAGGTGAACCAGGAAGCTTGATACGGTATATTTCCTGACATTTCAATATAGAAACAAAATTTATAAGCTATGCCCAATTAAAGCATGCAAAATAAAAATTTGAATAAATCGTATCAGAATTTTTTTTAAAATTCTGAAAATTATCTGTTTGGTCCACTTATATCACACTCAAAACTGTACCTCATCCAACTTTTCACCTCCCTTGACAAGTACAGAATAATAAACCTTCTCGTTTTTTCCATTAACCGTCTCCTCCTTTTCATCTATATAAGCAACACGCAGAGATGGATACCTAGAAGACCAATTATATGATAGCATTTTTGTCAACGTCATGAATCAATATATACAGTTGGGAATTCAATCTTACTGCAACTTACTGCAACATAAGATTCAGAATGTTGGAATAACAACTCCGGTCTCGGAGGTCACTGGACTTCTTCTGAGCGCCATAAATTTGACAAGATACAACATATGTGAACTTCATATCTGCCAAAGCCTGTGATTGTTCCTTGAGTCTTCTGTATTTCCTTTGAGTTACATCAAGGTTCCGATAGCCACGAAAAAGAGCTGAAAAGGAATGTACAGTAATCAACTAAAAACTGGCTTTAACTCAGAAGCACATATTTGCTAATTGCAGAAAGAAATTGAAAGATACAGTTGACATAATTAAACAGGTTCTAATACAATATTAGAGATATATCCACCAACCTTCTTCATCATGATCGGCAAAATCCAAAAAGCACTGGAGTTCAAGAGTTTCCCTGTAGTACATCATCCCTCTCACTGGGGGCAAGCAAGAAACAAACAATTACAGTGGCCAATGAAAAGTGAATGTAAGATCAATTCATAAAATAAAATGCATACAAGAATTTGTTCATATTTTACCTGTCCGGAAAAGGGTCTGACCCCTGTAAGATACCCATTGACGTTCCAATTCCGTTCTATCTTTATCGGCATAATCAAGTTTTGGATCAGCGATTCTTTGCTCAAAATTTTTCCATTCATCTTTTTAATCATAGTAAGTGCATGTGATCATTAGACGCCGCCAAAACAAGGACAACCACAGCAAAAAGCAAAGAATTTAGGATTCACCTGGATAAATTTTCTTAAGGTAAAATGGAATTGTTATGCCATCCTCATTTACCATCTTAAGCTCGTCCACTGAATACAGAACGTCTTCGTTGAAGTATGGTGTCAAAACACTGAGTCAGAAACCAAATTGATATTAAATCAGAGGTGCAAGAGAAAGAGCATATTTGTCAATGTCTAAAGATCATCCATTCAATTGATACAGAAGCCAATTAGCAAACATGAAAGTTGAAAAAAGAAAAAGGAAGAGTACTAGAATTGAAGACTACCCCAATATAGGAGTTACATTATTAGTTCAAGAACATGCTAAACAAAGCCTAGTAAATATTGTAAAATGTCAATTTCAAAGAAAGTTGACAACATTGTGATCCACATGGAGTTGACAACATTATTGGTCAGCTTTTTGCACAATGATATGCCACACGTGTGTTTATTGCATGACTTCTCATCGACAAACATAATGGTAACAGATTCAATCCTTTTACAATAATTTGGGAACCTCATCTTAGAAACATTATCCTGTCCCCTGCGTTTAAGCTTCCATAACAAACATTCATTTTCTGGAAAAAAAAAAAAAGATTATTACCAATTCCCTAGTCTGATCCAGGAGAAATTACCAGAACATTTAAGCCATTTATGCACTACTTTAAGTTAAATTCTGAGGGTTTGCAATTAATCTGATAATAAACTTTTAGTGAAGGTACATGAAGGCAGTTCACTGGAGCATTTCTAGGGAGAATTGTGAGATTATTAAAGAATTAGCTCACTACATTCAACTTTACTTGGAAGGATTGATTCCCCTTTTGCCTCTGTGGGTCAAATCAATCAGGATGTTTTGAGGGACTGCTTTGATTGATCTATACTGTAGCTAGAATGCTCTTTCTTCTTTCTAAATTTTTCCTCTTAGTATTTTCAACATATAAGAGTATCTTGTGTTAAGGGATATATATCTCACATCGATAAATGATGTTGACATAGACCAATTAATAAAGATCTTGGACTGCTCCTCTTAATAAGGTTGACCTTTTAAGATGAGCCTCAAATCTTAACATGGTATCAGAACTCATTATGCTCCAATGAGCGATTCGATCCCGTTAAGACTCTAAAATGAGCACGTGAATTTGAAGATTGGTTTGCTCAAATGAGCCACCATCTTGCGGGGGCATGTTAAGGGATATATATTCCACATCGATAAATAATGTTGACACATACCAATTAATAAAGATCTTGAGATACTCCTCTTAAAAAGGTTGACCTTTGAAGATGGACCCCTAAATCTTAACATCTTGCATTTCAAAGTTCTATATTCTTCTTCTCATCAATTAAATGTCTTCCTTTATTAGAAATCAATTTTGCCAGTACTAGAAAACAAAAGTTAACTTAATCAATTAGAATTGGTTCTAGTTAAATTATTTTGATCTAGATTTAACTCCAAATCGAATCTTACAATATCAGTAACATCAATGGAAACGAATACAAGTCAACAGGTAAAAAATTGTGGAGACTTCCAAGTTGAGAACTGACCTAAACGAGAGCATGTTACGAACTTCTGGAGCATAAGGCATGTTCATAAACAAGGAGTTAGCAAAAAAAGTGATACGTCGACGAGCTTCTAGATTCATAGGCACATTGATTGCTGATTCCTTTACGGTCAAAAGCAAGTAAAGCCTGACAAACTGTGGAAGAGGATGTGAAACAAAAGGAAAAACACCAAAAGGAAGGGAAAGGATGAACACTTAGAGAAATTTAGAAAAGACGATCAATATATATATATATATATACAAATTCTTGGGTGCCAATTACCTTTTCCCTCCATGATCCACTCTCTGAAAGGTCAATATTCACGCTTTCAAACTTCTGCTCTTTTTTTATAATACTACAAAAAGAAGAGAAGTCCACATATTGAAAACATTGGATGCAATATAATAAACAAAGCTGACTAAAAAGACTCGAATACTTACTCATGTCCATTATGCATTACATCCTGAACGATAATCTCTAGAATATCTTGAATTTTGTTTATGATCTGAGCTCTAAAATTTTCACGGTCCTTAACATCTGATACCTGCAAAGGTACAATTGATGCATACAGATCTCATGAGACATTTAGTATATAGATTTTTTTGATAGAGGAAATTTCAAAATTGGAGAAGCATAAAAACATAAAGCTTACGAGCAGGTGTAAAAATTTATCTAGTTTGTCACTGAACAAAGGCAACCCGCTCATCTTAAATTCACTCAAGAATCTTCCATTTCTTATGCTGTCTTCCACTTTATGACGTATTTGTTGAATGACTCTGTAATGATGTACCAATAGTCCAAGATGTTAGTCATTTGAGGAACAAAAGTCATGTCACAAGATTCCCTTGTCCATGATACAAGCTAACGACAAACATCCCTTACTCTTTCTCATCTTTATTTTCTAGATAGGCAGTTAGAACAACTCCCAGTGTCTCATAGCTTTCAATTATTGCAGTATACATAAAATCATCACTCTTAATTTTCCTGAAGAGATCAGCATCTTCCTTCCCCGTGAAATCTTTAGCCATGTCCAACGCTATTGGAATCTAATTTATACATCAAGATGATGAGTCAACAAGGAGAATACATTGATCATTAAAGAAGTAGGAAATGTTTTTATTTTACCTTACTAGCAAGTAAAAAAGGAGGCCACTGGACAACAGTGACATTACTTTGTGCATATGGGACAAGAAGAAGATCCCTTTCCCTGGAAATTGGTAGCCATGTGCAAAATGAAATTTTAATATAAATTATGTTAAAGAAACCAAATACTCTAAAATGATGATCTCCCTCATATTATCCCAGTCAGGAAAAAAAAATATTTAGAATTTTAATTAGTAGGATGTCATATCTCATAGAGAAAGTACCAACCAATTGCTGATCAAGTCTTCATTTCGCAAGGATAATATGAATTCATTCCACATCTGAGAGAATTTTGCAATATTCCTGCTTTCCAGGGTATTATCCTGCTATAGCAGTTTTCACTAAGCAAAAATCTCCAAATGCTAATAGATTATTATTGGCAGCAGATTAGAGACAGAAGAAAATTTTTTAAAACCGAATGCCAAACCAAAAGATAAATAGCCTGCACATATGATACAAGAATTCCAGAGTGTCAAATGCTATCAAGAGAATCCCAATAAATAAATGCAGTACCTGTTCATGTTGTTTCATTTTGTCTTTCGAATATGGGACAAGACGTTTGTTGAAAGCTCTAGGAACAGAATCAAATCTTGATCTTAACATCCCCAGTGTCCTTATCTACAATAAACAAAATGCAACCAAGAAATCGAGAAGATATGTTATTGTGAGCATAGCATGAACAACATCACGTTTTCCATGCTGGAAGGCACCTATCAAGAAGTGGCATGATCAAATATTCCACAACAATATACTTCTATGAAGTCATCTCATCATTTTAGAGCAAGATAACCACTAACCTCACCAAGGTGGCTGAATGCTCCTTCGATCCCACCAATAACCGTTGAAAAGATAGCATACCATATTTGTGTATCCATGAAATAGACCTAGACACAAATATAAATGTCATAGGATTTGACTTTTGGGAGGGAAAACTAATCAGAAAACTTCAGTCTCATAAACAGTTGAGACAACATACCAGAACGACTGGAGCCCATATTGCAATAACAACTCCAATATTACGTGTAGCTGCATCATGAGCATATGCAAAAATCATTTTAATCATAACCTTGAGAGTGACAAAGAATAGGAACTAGTCAACAGCTCCTAAAATATTACCATTTGGAAAGAATTCATGCCAATCATAGCTACTGACAGAGATATTCATGATCGTCTGTGTTGGTTCAATTAATGGCAATATCTGCTCAAGACAAGAAAAGAAAAGTTTGCAGAAAACGTGTGTCGGACTAAGAAAATGGAATATATAATGGACATACATTCAATTAAGAAGGCAATATTTTGTTTCCATCTTTTAATCTTTCCCATTTTTAGATACATTATGAGACTGTTAATAAAATTTGGGAACCAGAAAATTCATGCAGACATGTTATGTCAATCAGAATTGAAGACCGACAAAGATTCCGGAAATTACACTACCATAAATACCAATATAATTGATTGTAAATTATTATAATTAGTCTTGTTACCATTTTTAGGTTATACACATTCTCTATTTAATGAAAGGATCCTCAAACGAGGAAGACATTCAGCGTAATTTTATCATGTTAGGCCTTGACCACACATGCTGAAGTGGTCAATAGAATATAATTTTATGCCTTTACACTTCGTGTAGTAGATGTCAATTTTTATTTTATTTCAGGAAGAGATAGCATGTCAGTTAACTTCTTCATTTTTGATATAAATGTTCTCCTAATCTTTCTGCCCCAACAACTCTTAGCTTTTCTCATGACATCCAACCTTTGTGTGGCTAGATTCCTAAAAATCGGCCTTGAAATGGTTCTTCACCGACATAAAAATATAGTACATGTGAGCTCATCCATACTTTCTCCATATCAGTAGTCTTTCTTTACAAGTTGAATTTCGTGTAATTATTATTTATGGTGGAATCGAACAGTGGACATGAGGTAAACATTTCTATTACACGCACACATATGAAGTGATGCCATGAAATTAATTCCAATGGTATGAAGAGGATTGGGTGCTGGGATGATAATGTGTCATGCATGGTACTATAGAGTGAAGAAAAATTATAAGCATTTTAATAAAATGAAAATCTAAATGTATAAAATGACACACGATATCTCAGTCCCATCACATTGTTGCTCTAACAATACATGATACATACTTTCTAGCTATGAGCAAAATATTACCTCAACATAATAGCTGAAAGCCAGCTTGCTTATTAGCAGCGTGATCCAGAAGAGTGTGTATCTGAGCACAGAAAGGATTGCTGTTAAAGAGTGGCTAAAAACTAGGGTCTGATCTTGGATGGAAGAGATCAGTTACTAAAAAACCCACATGCAAATAACAACTGCTAACAAAGAACAAGAAAGGGAGGGAGGAGATAAAGAAGATGAGACAGGAAAATTAAGAACAAATAAAAAAATCAACTCATATATAGGATAAAAGCATATTGCTTGCTTACTTCAGAAGGGAAAACATATCTTCGTGCATGCCTCTTCCAACATAAAGCTTTGGCTGATTCAGCAAGGACATGTTAACTTGAATAATATAAAATCATATTCCTAGCGAATAAATGCTGCATCTCCTTACCTGAGCCCACCACATAAGGAGGGAAATGATTTTCCAATTTGAGCGCTCCATATTTCTCCGCAGAAATGGAAATAGAAATAGAAATGCAGCCAATATATTAGGAATCAAATAAATTGCAACACAGTAGCTATACAATGACTGATTCTGCCAATCTGCTCCCAAATTACTGAAGAATCTCATTATCCCACTTGGATTCGTAACAGATCTAGAATACGCAATAGGCATGACTACAACCCAGAATGCAGCAACAACAAATTTCAGGAGATACCGGAGAATCTGTGTAAATTTCAGATTTCTCCATGCACTGACAGTGAGTGTTATATCTAACACAGCTGCAGAACAGATGGTAGAGATGGAGTAAATTATATTGTGACTGACAAGAAAGACAGCTAGACACTCAGAAACAGTAACATCTTGAAGAGATTCTCTAAATCAGTTGACAGCAATATTTTCCAGAGTTGAATCTATGAAGAAGAGCAACGCAAAGAATGTAATTGAGGTACCTCGCAAAAAGTTCAATATGGCAGCTGTGATAAAAATGCTCAAAACTGTTCGAATGACGTCCTCATCAAAAATCACACCTGAGGATAGACGTTGATGCCATGCAATGATAATCATCGCCTGAGACAATCAGGGGAACTCATCGTATGAAGATAGCATGAAATGGGGTTCATTTTTATTCAAAGGTCTAACAAGTGTACAAATTTCATAATTGATAGAATTTAGACTTTAATTTAGAGAGGGACAAATTTGTCTTCAATAATTTCCATAAGATAAACCTATAAACATAATTTACGTGACATATTTATAATACAAGCTTCCATTGATGGCAATTTGGAATTTTTTAGTAGATGCGGCCTGTGATGCCTTTTGATTCCAATATTACCTCAGGAGCTGATGAAACTATTCTGGTAAAGTCCATTCTCTCAATTCCCAGTAAATCGCACTTGTGAGAGTTAGAAGAATGTGATCAATAGTAATGAAAACCAGAAATATTCAAGAAACAGACATGAAGGCAAAAGAAAACACAGGTAGTTGTATGGATGAGTTCCCAGTTTGTTTAATGAGAACTAAACTGTCCATCACCGAAAGAATACTCTAGCATTAACAGTGTAAGACATAAATGCTACGTCTCTTGTACTGCCTCATTTATTCCTTTCATTATTCTGTCCTTTTTCATCCATTCTCAATGTCTTTTGTCATTACTCAGTTATAATAAAGACAAGAAAAATGTGAATGCTTACAAAAACGCACAAGGAAAATTTGAACAAATGTTATCAGCCTACTGTACCTGGAGAGCCAATACGAAAAAGATCCACATTCTATCAAAACTCCTATATAGGTGCAAAAACGTACGAACTTCAACAAAATTTGTCTTGGGTTTGTGCGTTCCTGCAGCAACCTGGTTACTTCCTTTGCTCTTTCCTGCAGCAACCTGGTTACTTCCCTGCAAATACAAGCTAACTAATAACTATATTTCATGAAGTTCATAAAATATAAATTTGATTAGACATCTGTTTTTCCATAGCATTCTTAACTATAATTAAATCTTGCGACTTTGATGACAATAACATACAAATGAAAGGGCACCTCTATAACAACATGTACACTCTTAAATGATCATGGTAGTTGTTATACCATTGTACCCGTTGACTTGTGAGTTATTCAAAGCTCTACAACACCCCAGAGGTCCTCATAAGATGCAAATACTCTATTGAGGTAAAGTAGGCTTTGACAGAATATTGGGAAGAATTGTGATTGATATTTCTGAATTTAGCAAACAATATTTTATATGTATCGTGGGCTTTGGAAATTGTAAGTCAGGAAGATATGTAATCCAGAAATTTCAAAAAGGACTGATAGCACCAATTCCTGTTTCGGGGTAAAGAATATGCATTCCTGACCTTCACGTGGCATATTTTTCCCTAAATAGTCCCGAGTTCATTTAACAAAGGTTAATCTGGACAGAGTAAGGAGATGAATGCTATCAACAGATGGAAAAATAATTTTCAACATAAATTTTAATGCGGATACCATATACTAATGAAAAAAGTGGCAAATGTGACTGTAAATGGACGAGGTGGTGAAGAAAGTTTGACAATGTAAAGGGTGTTAAGAGAAATCCCACATTGAATAATAATGAAAATATTAACTAACACACAAGGGCTTGTGCTACTCAAAACAAAGTTGACCTTTAAAATGGAAGCCCTAGTTTTAGCATGATATCTCAGCTCATCAAGTTCTCAAATGACCCACCATTTTGCAAGGGCATGTTAAGATATAAATCTCACATTGAATACTAATAAAATATTAACTAACATGTAAGGGAATGGATTATTCTTAACAACCTTTTAAGATGGAACTCATATTGATATAAAACTTAGAAAGGAGGAAAATGCCAAGGGGATTAATAAAGACTGAAGATCATAATAAGAAAACATTTACAATTTTCTCAAAGTCCATATATAAGTCTGTACCTTTGCTGGCTTTACTACAACTGAATGTGGAAAGAAATTTGATTTCTTATCCATTGGCCACCCCAACTTAAAACATTTCTTATTCCTGAAAAGAAAGCAGAGAGAAGAAACAAAGTAAAATGGATAAATAACTGAAATCCCAGATATTTACTTATCTTGAAATGGCAAGTTTGACACTTAATACAATTACCAAAAGTATTCATTAATATCGTCGTAGTTTCTCAATGATGAGTGGCTCGCTTTCCCCACTTTATTTTTCCTAGCTTCCTTAATAAATGAAGATGGTTATATTAGGTGATAAGATAAGTGAAGTACCAAAGCAAAAGACAGCAAAAACATGTTACCTCTGACAAAACTTCATAAATAGGGGTAACAACTTCTCTCAAGAAATATTCCTCATCATGTGGCATTGTTTGATATTCAACTCCACTCACGTAATGGACATTGCCAATCATTCCATTCAACTCGTGTGCCATCTTATGTTTGAAAAGCAAAGGTGTTATTTTTCATATGAGAAAGAAACAGATATACACAAAGAAGCAATATGCACTGCCGTAATTAATGATCAGCAATCTCAACCAGAGGCAAAGAGTTAATTTTCATGCAAAGGAGACAATTATACTCAAAGAAGCATAATGCACTGAAACAATTAACAGTCAACATAAGAACAAACTATCTGTAGGAAATACCATATTTAGATTTCATTATGGGAAGAGAAGTATATGTTCTTTATTTAACTGAAAAAGTTTCGAAGTAGGACAGAAATTCAAGTTGAATACAGATAGTCTGTACCAAGGTACTATTTAAAGCAAAGAAGTATTTATAATCTACGTTGAATCTAGAAAGCTCATTTTCATTGTATTTTGTCCAAGAATGATCAGAAATCATGTTGCAATCATCATGGGCAGTGGATAACAATTTCATGTTTAGTGACCAGCATAAACTTGCTATTATTCCTAGATTCCAACAGATTCTCAAGCAGAAGTTATTATAGAGTTTTGATATATTTTAATTAAATAAGACCATGGCTAACTTTAATCTTCGACTTGCATGAGAAGATATTACTGACTAGCATAATGGCTTATCGAGGAATCTTCTACTTTGTAACATAATTAAAAACTTACACGATGAAAGATATAGCATAGGCATTCAGGCATGAACCGAATATTTGAAGCTTCGCCCCATATAAGAAGATATAGTCCAATGTATAGAAGCTGTAACTGCTGCAATTTAAGAGGCTGTGACTGCTGACGTTTATTAACCCCATCACCGCTGCGAACAAGAATAATAAAAGAATGTGTGACTACAACATGCACATATAAGGTACAGTACAAAATCTACACAATAAGTACTCTGGATAGATAAGCCGATAATATAGTTACAAGCAGTCAACTTACACCAAATGTGATGAACAGTGTAAGTATTTGCACCATGACCGATAATTTTTGAATATTTTGTCCATCAATCCTTCAATTGTACCGCTCTTCAATTGTGGCTCCTTCATCAATGTTCAGAATATATGAGGAGAATAAGGAGAAAAGAATGATTCACATAAAAGAACAGAATATTCTATTATATAAGACTAAAAATATTTTTATCTAATAAATTTAACTTTGTCAAGGAACAAATGAAAAAACTTACTCTTTCATAATTTTCAATATTCTTTCCCCTTGAATCCATATTGGCAAGTAGCAATATCAAGTGCTCTCTCTGATTTGCCACATTTCCTTTCTTCAATACCCAAATGTCGGACAATAGGATAGTTACAAAAAGTGAGTCACTTTGCTCATCAACATCCCAAAAACCAAAAGAACAAAATAATAATAATAATAAGTTTCACGACAGTCAATAAAATGAATGAATAAACTTGTTGTGAAAATGCAGAAAAAGGTTTAAGGTTGCTTTCATGCATTGTTAAGTGATGAGGTTAGTATGGAGGAACAGGCACTTGCGTATTTGGAACGTTTGGGTGGTCGGCCCATTAAGGGACTGCTGGTCAAGTAGGTTATCTGTTCTTTTAGTATTTAAGACTTCAAAATGTTTTGTAGGATTTTTTCGGTTGTTCGTGAAATAAGAAAAAAAACACTTGTTTTCTTAAGGCGCAATCCATTTGTAGTGTGTAGTAGATTCGATCTACATTATGAGGCATAAAATCCGACCCCACTAATTATATGCTTGATTATTTTGATGAAGTTTCAATAATGAGAAAGATCTCATGCAATTTATTAGCAAATAGTAGTAGACATTGGATTCCCCAGCTTTTTGAGATAAAATCTTTTGAGTCCCTTTCATTGACCTAATGGGGGGAGGCTTAAGCAAAGAGATTAGTGGTAAAAAAGAAACCACATATTCATTAGTGTAACCTAGTAAGCTCCATTATTTAGCTTTTAAAGGAGATTCTTGTCTCCCTCTGAGCATCCTTAACTTGCTTTCTGTCATGTAATTTGTTGATAAAAGTCTAAATTACCTAGCATCATGTTATTTCAACAGGGTCCAACAGGCATGAATTATTTGTTGTATTTTCCAACCATTTTTCACTACCACATCAAAGAAGAAAATACTACGTGTTCATCATTTATAATGAATTGTGCTACCTAATAAGTTAAAGATTAATTCTCAAGGCTCAATCATTAAAAAAAAGTGTGTATGTTGGACTTAAAAGGGTTTTAATTTGTTTATTGTTCTAATCATTCTATCACCAAACTCTCCACTATTTAAGTGATTTTTGACCATAAAACATTGCGAGTCAAAAACTAAAAAAACAATTTAAATCATATTATTCATGTTTACAATCATGCTACATGAACATAATGGTTCACATAATCATTGAATGCCACATGGCAATCTATCATTAAATTGTTTAAAACATAGACAAGTTTTTCAATCAATCACATCTTGCCAACACATATTTTGCCAATCATTATGTCACAGCAAAGTAGCATTATTCCCATGTTTATCATTATCACATTATTGATAATCATTCAAAGCTCTAAATTTCATGAAAAGAAAAAACAGATATTCTTTTTCTTCTCAATGAAGAACTTAAACACCTTTAATCATATAGAGAGATGGCCCCTAAAACCATCAAATCAGTCAACTTAATTTAAGAACCACTGTGTTAGTCAATGATAGAAAAAGTATTAAAGATTTTTGTCCAAGGTCCCTCGGTGCAAAAATAAAAAATAAAAAACAAAAAAGAGAAAAAAGATTATTGCTTTTAATCCCTTTATAGTTCATGCCCTCACTCCTTTTAAGGTTGACATTGGACATTAGCAGGCAAGTTAGCAACAAGATTGGGCCACAACTCAGTACAAAAGCTATAAAGATTCAATTTAAAGCCCTCAAATTTCGTGACCATCAATTATTTGGAGTACTCTCGAGGCAAGATATTGAAAAGGAAAACCATAAAAAAATAAATAAATTACAAAAGACAGACCCAATGATATAAGTATTGTGAACTTGCCATTATTGCGAGTTTATCGTTGTGCTCATTTGTTATTTATGGTCGAGCTAATCGCACTGCAGTGTAGAAGAAACTTGATTGGATATTTATATATATTTTTAGATTGTACTTTAATTGGTTAGAAGTCATATGTACATTTATTTTATTTTTAAAGAATACTCGATCTTATCGGTGCTTTAACTAAAAAGATTATCAATGTCATACATTTATGAAAAAATGTGCATGTAACTTTGAAGAAAAAAATAATGCAATTTGTATGTTAAATATTGTGTAGATTATAGATAACGATTTTAATTTATAGAATAATAAATTAATTAAGAAACTATAAACAAACTTTCGGTCACCATTTTCTAACTTATCAAACGGTCCTTATCCAATCCCGATTGAACAACATAAAATAAACCAGTTAATAGAGAGGCCAATGCGTCATGTTGGTTTCATAGACCAGCGTAGTAGTGGCAAATGGGCCGAGCAGCTCGTCGGCTCACCCGCTCGATTCGCGAGCGACTCGGGCTAGTCGTCGAGCAGGCAGACTCGCTAAGCGAGCCGAGCCTCGGGTCGCCCACGGGCAGTGATTCGTGAGCTCGTCCAAAGAGAAAGTTTATTTTTCATTTTATTTTTCAAAAAAAGGTTTATCTTTAAAAATAAGAAATTGACAAGCTCGCAGGCTGAAGCTCGGCTCGTTATAAACGAGCCACGAGCACGGGCCAAGCTCGTGTGCATACGGGCCGAGCCGATTGCCACCTCTAGACCAGCGAAAACTTCCCTCTCTCGGCAAGGAAGGATAACGGACCGACGCACTCCATGCTCACTATTACCTTAAGGGCTAACTCTTGTTGGACCAACACCGTTTGTAATTTTTCTCTTTTCTTTTTGGATTAGAGATGACAAAATACGCCATTCCAAACACATCTCATATTTTAATTCTCACCTCCCAAAAGTCCTCGACAAAAAGGACTGCGTGCCCCCATTAACATTCCTAATTTGAGCAACCAATCTTGGGCCAAAATCTTTTATAATTTTTATAACACCAATCTACGTGACAATAAACGATACATAGACGAGTGAGGAGGTTGCCAAAATATAATAGGTTTTAATTTATTATTTATTTTTGTATAATCACAAATTAAAATGAATCAGTAAAATCTAATCTCGCATTGTATCATTGTAGTTGCATTTAAATCCAAATCGAAAGTGGATTCAAGTAGCTAAAACAAATATGATTTTTTAATTAAAGTCCTCCATGTAATTTCCCATGTAATTCTTACTAACTTTAGTAATTAAAAAAATCAGGACTTATCAGTACAAGAAACAATATACACACTTCCCTGAAGCAATTGAATGTTAAAAGTGTATCCTCTGAATTTTTTATTATTGAGTGTTCAAATGTCTCACACTTTAGGCGTATCATAGATTTTTTATCAAATACAATATTTACAAATTGTCATTCCAGGGCTTCAAATCGAGTTGAAAAATTAAATGTGGGGTGGGAAATATTATTAATCTCTTTTATCAATAAATACATCTAAATATGTTATCTTTTAAACTTGTGATTCGAATTGCCTTGTGTAAGGATCTAGATAACATAATGATGCATCAAGATTATTATTTTTAATTGCTTAACTCCTTTCCTAATGTTAAGAAAATCTCAAAATGAGAGTCGACAAATTGTGTTGTAAAATATCAAGTTTAGGGTTTAAGGTATTTTATAACAATTTGCAGAATTGAATATACATTGCACGTTATTCTAAAATATTTTATAATTGTTGTAAAGTAATATTTGATACTAATTTGTTGAGAGGAATTGATGAATTTCAAACGAACTAAAGAAGATAAAATTTAGTATAAAAATTTAAGAGATGAAAATTGTACCATCTAAACTCAACTTCTATGATTCAATTTTTTTTTTGTAATGATGAAATGTTAGAATTGAACCACATTTTTTATACTCTGCCACTATTTGAACCCCATTTTTTCAAGAATTCATTTTTTTTTCAAAACTCATTTTTAACATCACATTTTCCTTTAAAATAATTATACATGTATTTCAAAAACTTTTATTTACTTTTTAGCCACACATTATCTAAAAAATCATTATTCCATAATATATTTTACCTCAAAAATGGGGATCAAACACGGACTACATTTGATACATAAGAATTAATTGCTAATACATGAATTTAAATACTCATTAAAATCCATAAATACATAAATATAAATAAACTCATCTATAATAACTTTAGATTCATATAGATAAAGACTTATCAAGTCAAGATTTATTGAGTCTAGATTAACATGAATGTTAATTAATTGAGAATAAAACACGAAATACATACATGACAAGGATTTTATAGTATTTAATACATATTGAAAATGAAAAGTAAAGTATTATTGAAATAATTGAATTGTAGTAGTTAAAGTCGTACAAAAAATGACTCTCATTTAATGTAATATTTAATATATTATAGATAAGAGTTCAACCCAAATATCATTGCCATTCCTTAAGGCCCATATTCTTAGTGCACTGTGGTGAAATGAATCCAAATAATTAATTACAAAAATGCTTAGATGAGAAATATTGGGCTCTTGAACATGAGTTAATTACAAATATGTGGCATGATGCATATCAATATTACTAGCAATTAGTTGGTAGCATTTAACAATCAATTTTGTTAAATCATTTACGTCATCCCAACTTATATTTATAAAAAAATTTGGACGGGACTCACTAGTATTTATAAGATACATTATTTTGATGGTATCATCTCAAAATTTAAATTTTGAGCAAATAATCTAGCAAACTTAGAGTTTTGAAGATATATATATATATATAATATTTGAATGATCGATATGAAAGGTGATTAGCCCAAATATAAATCTAAATAATTTTTAGAAATACATGGAATTTAGTGTTGATTTTAGTTAGTATCTGCTATTCTATATACCGTGAGAGCAAGAAACACAAAGGAATTCATAGAAAGAATCTTCTGATTCTTTAAGTAATATTTATTCAAATTTTCAATATTAACCACAAATCATATGTTTGTGGCAGCAAGTTTCTTTAATTCATTTAATTTTTTTGGGAGTTTTTTAACGATATCGATTATTTAGGGTTCATTAAAACTTAATGTTATTCCATTTTCTAGACTAATAAACAATATGATAATCAACATCAAAACAATCAGATTAAACTACTAAAGCCTAAACATTTAGGAGTTATTCTCTTTGTGTTTCAGTTTTGTATTTTGAGTTTTGTGTTTTGAGTGTTCATTTTGAGATTATTGAAAATGTGTTCTTTTTTGACATTTTGAAAAATTGTTTTGAAAACATCCTAAACACGTTTTGAGAATTTTGGCTTGATTATAACTGAAAATGCCCTCGTTTTAGATTTTCTTTGTAAATTTTTAACTTGTTTTCAAAGTAAGGGGCCTTTATGTTGGGCTACATAAGAAAATTAATCTAACAGACCAATCAGAATATTCTACTCATGGGCTGGGGCATAAATAAAGTTAAGATACCCTAAATTTCATACGGGATTGGCATGCCAACATTACCCTTAATTCAATAATTTAAACATATGTAACAGTTAAGAGCAAATATCTAAATCATATATTGAAGCAATGTAACCCTAGCATTATATTTAATGTTCTG
The DNA here is from genome assembly GCA_903798375.1 of Fraxinus sp. D2006-0159. Classification (NCBI taxonomy): domain Eukaryota; kingdom Viridiplantae; phylum Streptophyta; class Magnoliopsida; order Lamiales; family Oleaceae; genus Fraxinus; species Fraxinus sp. D2006-0159. The sequence continues at coordinate 25,352 of CAIGRQ010138764.1, forward strand.
AAAACAAACTCAAGTGCTTGCCTTGCTTTGATAATCATTTGATAGTATACAACACGCCTTGGACGTATGCAGATTCAGCAAAATAACAAGTCACGGCTCAATTATCCTCTCTGCCGATTTCTAGCAATATAAGCATTGATGAATACATTCTTGAATAAAATCAAAACATAACGAGACTAATCTCTTATAGATGCTGTGATAATGCAGATTCGTTCTGCTCATAAATAATAAGCTCCTGTTTGACAATCCTTATTTGGAAAAAATAGAGTTTGGAATAGTGATTTTTAGGAGAATGAGTAGTTAAAAAGTATGAAAATTTTTTGAATTTGCACACTGAATATTTAATTACGTGAATGTGTGATTGAAAATGAGTATATATAAAAAAAAAATGTTTGAAAATAATGCGTCATGTAAGGCTGCACCCTTCTTAATTATCATCACTTTTAAGAACAAAAATCAGTCCAACTAAGAACAATCGTAGTATGATAGTATCCTAAGAGAATTCCGAATCATGTATTTACGTAACAATTCAAATAAATAAATTTCAATATTAATATAAAAAATTGTACTCTATTTTTGTGTATAAAAAATTCAGAATTAATCACACAATTAGGGTAATTGAGTTAAAACTTTACGAGGTTAATTAGGATAATTATATGACAAATATAAATATTTAGTCAGATCTTGATTCTGTATTCTTCAGATAAAAAAAAATTTGTTATCTATAATTTCTATAAAGTATTTTCCAACACTAATATCATATATTCACAACATAAACAAATCATTCTAATAACATGAACAACCACAACTGGCATTTCACATCGAACCTTATAAATCAACATAGAGAAAAAGAAATAACTTCGGCTACATATTACAAACTAAGTGTACGATATATTAAGTACACAAAATTTACTTGATAATTTTGTTTTCTTCTTCATATTGCTCTATTTCCCTTTCGTCGTGTTCAGTCTTTTCTATTTAGTCCAATCACTACTAGAAAAGGAGGCAATAGAGACAAAATTTTA
>CAIGRQ010138803.1:0-11307 GCA_903798375.1 Fraxinus sp. D2006-0159
AAAGTTGATAAAAGGTTTGAGTCTATGTGTGCGGAATTTCTAGACAGCATGCATGAGATTGCCTATGATGAGCGTGCAGGAATTTTTGACAATGGGAATGTGCCGATGGCAAGGCACGAAAAGCTATAGGTATTGGTTGCAGGGAGAAAGGTATGGACGGATGCCTGCTTGTTGCCTTGAGCTAATTTCAGCCATATTCAATTAGCATAAAATAGGCACAAGGATGACACATGGCTGGAAGTTGAAGTCCATTTGCTGTGTGCTTGAACAATGGAACAGTTTTGGTTTAGTTCAACTGCAAAAGCAAATTTCCATATATTTTGGCTAACTGTTGAGACAACAATTAGAGAATTGTTTGAAAACTACAAGTGAAAACGACTAATTGGGTTGTAGGGCTTTCCTTTCCAAATGCTTCGCAAACATAGAGGGTTAATGTTTTTTTGTTTGTTTTAATTTTTTCAGTTCCCTTCCCACCCACTGATACATCTTTAAACCCATTTCACGTTGCCTCTAGGTTAATTGGAATTCATTGTACAATGTAGGTCCATTATTTCACAAAGGATGGTACCACTTCTTCTACCAGTACAATCCATATTCAGCTGTGTGGGGAAATATCACATGGGGCCATGCAGTATCAAAGGATCTTATCCATTGGCTCTACCTACCTTTTGCAATGGTATCTGATCACTGGTATGATTTCAATGGAGTCTGGACTGGATCCGCCACCATCCTTCCTGATGGTCAGATCGTGNTCTACCTACCTTTTGCAATGGTATCTGATCACTGGTATGATTTCAATGGAGTCTGGACTGGATCCGCCACCATCCTTCCTGATGGTCAGATCGTGATGCTGTACACCGGAAGCACGGTTGATGCCGTGCAGGTGCAATGTTTAGCATATCCTGCCAACCTATCTGATCCTCTCCTCCTTGATTGGGTTAAAGACCCGGGTAACCCTGTTCTAGTTCCCCCACCTGGTATTGGGTTAAAGGACTTTAGGGACCCGACTACAGCTTGGCTCAGCCCGGATAGTGATAGATGGCGGATCATGATTGGATCCAAGGTTAATCAAACGGGTATTTCTCTTGTGTATGAAACAGTTGATTTTAAAAGCTATGAGCTGCTAGATGGGGTTTTGCACAGTGTTCCAGGTACAGGTGTGTGGGAGTGTGTGGACTTTTACCCGATTTCGACGACCGAGGCAAATGGGATGGATACATCTGTTAACATACCGGGTATTAAGCATGTGCTAAAAGCAAGTGTGATGGATGTCATGAATGACTATTATGCACTTGGGATATACAATCCGTTTGAGAATAAGTGGACACCAGATGACCAGGACTTGGATGTGGGAATTGGGTTGAGATACGATTATGGCAGATATTATGCTTCAAAGACATTTTTCGATCAGAATACGAAGAGGAGAATTTTGTGGGGCTGGCTTAAAGAAACTGATAATGAATCAGATGACATCATGAAGGGGTGGGCATCTGTTCAGGTATGATGAATTACTGGATCTTTTAATAATTTGATAATTAATTCTTTCATGTACATTATAATTAGGCGGTGGAAAAATATGTAAACTGTTTTTCGATTAAATATTTTCTATCACGTCGAAAGTCTTATATGCCCCTGCCTTACTTGGGGAAGAATTGATGGAAGACAAGGGGTCTTGGTAAGGTCTGGGGTCAGGCAGAAGAGGACAGTGATCCAGGGAGGAAGGTGGAAGAAGGGACGGAGTTAGGGGGAAGAGAGGCAGTAGGGCTGCAAGAGAGGCGAAACAGTTAGGGATTGTGAACAGAATAGAGGGAGAGCAAAGTAGGGATGGAGAAGTGAGGGAAGCAGGGAGAAGGAACATAATGTAAGGGGCTAGAACATGTTGGGGCTGTGGGGATGGGGGCGGGTGGACATACAGGGTGGAGTAAAATAAAATGAACAGAAGTGTAAATTGGGATTTTAACAAAATGAAAAAAAAATAAAATAAAATAAAATTGAAGCCTTTTTCATTTTTCTCTTGAACTAGATCCTTGTAAAACAATTTCCTCTCTTGCAGTCTATACCGAGGACCATTGTGTTTGACAAGAAGACAGGCAGTAATATACTTCAATGGCCAGTTACAGAAGTGGAAGATTTAAGATCAGAAAGTGCTGAATTTGATAATGTGAAGCTTGGACCGGGATCTATTGCTCCATTGAAAGTTGACACAGCTTCACAGGTTTGTACTTTAACTGGCCTATAAGGCTATAACCTAAAAGGGTAGGGAAATTTTAATTGGAAACCATTATGTATAAATAAAGGGAATTGATCTTGTATATGGTGCAGTTGGACATAGTTGCCTTATTTGATATTGATAAAGATGCATTTGAAGAAACAGTTGAAACAGACGTTGTTTACAGTTGCCCAACAAATGGTGGTGCTGCTAATAGGGGAAAATTAGGACCATTTGGCATTATCGTTCTTGCTGATGAAACACTATTAGAGGGAACCCCAATCTACTTTTACGTTATCAAAGGAGATAGTGGAAAGGTCGAAACCCATTTTTGTGCTGATGAATTGAGGTTGTTTTTTTCCCCTTCTCTTTGCCTAATTGATGCGTGCTAGGTGTTCATTAAAAGTTAAACCAAAACATCAATGCAATGTGATGGCGTTCAAAATAAACATCATGAACATCGGGCTCAAGGTTGGTGATCGGGTTCCTGTAGTTTCCCAACTGATGTCTCTCTCCGCCATTGCCTGAGAAAAGTGGGGCATGATGTCTAATGCCCCTCTAGTGATCAAGGCAAAGCGAGGGAGAATATACATCATTTTATTTGAATTTTTTTCTTTACTTTCAAAACAGCGATGGATAATCCAGTACTTTAAAGTTAACCTTACCAAACAGTTTACTAGCATCGGTGCTTGTCCAGCTTTGACGTATATTTTGTCCCCCTGTTACTTTGCCTCGTGGTTTATAGCTATTTTGCATTCTTCATCAGCATTCGAAAACTTGATGAAACTAGAAATTGGTTTAGATGCCACTTCTTATCTGGTATGCATGAGCAAATTATGCTTTTATCTAACTTGTTGGAAAAAAAATTATTACTACATATTTCTGATGCAGATCATCAAAAGCTCCTGATGTTGACAGAGTAGTCCATGGGAGCAAAGTCCCTGTGCTTGATGGTGAAAGATACTCTCTGAGATCATTGGTATGTGATAATTGATCATATTTTAATTTTGATCCTTCCCTTTTTAGCTTCTCACTGCGCGGTTTGAGTTTATTGGGTTATCATACTGCTTTACGATTTTCGAGCAACCATGTTAATGCTTCAATGTGCTTGGTTTTATTGTAACAGAAAGTTGGAGTCTTAGATATCTCATTTATGACTATTGAGTAAGCATGTTAATGCATCAAAGAGATCGTTTTTATTGGAACAGAAAGTTAAAAGGCTTAGAATAAGGAGAAACATAATTGTACACTCCAGTCATGTTTTAGTATTCAGTACTAAAAGATTGAATCCCGCCCCGCCCCGTCCCGCCCGTTCCTAGAGCATCGTGGAGGAGGTAAATCGTGGGATGTGCTTCAGTAGGTCAGGGTACAAGAGCTGCCATACTGGTGGCCACAAAGAGTCAAATTTCAAACCTTGTTAGAGACAGGAATCGAACCCTCACACTGCGGCTGCCAGCTCAGCTGAAACTACCTAGTATCCAGTACTAGGTGATACCTAACACTAGAATGAGCAAGATTTTGGTTTCTTTATCTTCATTAATACTGTTTAGTGTTGCTAGTCCACCTTGTCTAACATGCCATCATATAACGTACTTAAGTTCATGAAAACTGTTTTGAAAACCCACGTATTATTTGTGTACTCGTACGTTCACATGACCACAAGTCCTCAGTTTTGGCTCAGTTTACCTCGCAACAATCAAAATTTTATCTTCAAAACCACTTCGTTTGTTTGATTTTCTTGATGTATCCAGTCATTCATTTTTCCGAGACAATTTGAAAACTCGATTATTATTAATAAATTCAGGTTGATCACTCCATAGTGGAGAGCTTTGCTCAAGGAGGAAGAACAGTCATAACATCGCGAATTTATCCGACGAAGGCGATCAATGGAGCCTCACGAGTTTTCTTGTTTAACAATGCCACAGGAGTGAGTGTCACAGCATCTGTCAAGATATGGAAAATGGATTCTGCGAATATTCGTCACTTCCCTTCCGATCAGTTGCGACTCATCTCAAATGCTGTACTATAATTAATTTATTCCGTGGTTCAGTTTCAGCAATTGTTAGAAATTAAACTCAAAACGCTAGTCCTGCTGCTCCTCTTATTTTTATTATTTTTTTTTTTCAGCCATGTTGAATAAGTCTTACAGATAATTAGGAGTCCGTTTTAAAGTTTCTTTGTTATGCCAGTAAAGTAGGGCTTTAGTGGGTCAATTAGCTGTGTTTCTTTTGGGATTTTGATTCAGTTTGTTGAGCTTGTAATTGGTTATAAATGGCTAATGATTATACTCTTTATGTTATGTTATCGATTTTTATATCTCGCAAATGTACATATCGTAATAAGTAATATAGTTGGACCAATAAGTTTGGATATCGTTAACGCGAGGACTACCATCTAACATTTGGTTAAATTATTCCTAACTTTAATTTGATCGAAAACAAATAATAATTTTGTGATTGGTGTCTAAATTACTCTTAACTAAATTAAATTAATCTAACACACACAATTATAGAATTTGGATTTTAAAAGTACGAATGTGGATGTTAGGACTTACAATTTTATATATGGATCCCATTTAATTTGTCAATCAATATTCATTACTATCGTAGCATTCAGTCGAATTTTTTTAAAGTATTCAATTTACCACTCTCGAGTTTTCATTGAATCTATTTAACTAATTCAATTCCATATCTCTATGCGAATCAACCTTAATTAAACGAAGTATTTGTTCTAAGAATTCATCTAATGACTGCAATAATTAGCATATGTATCTTTACACACGTTATACTAAATTATCGAATTTTACTATGTGGTCTAAATCAAAAACTCACATCTCGATTCGTAATAGATTCACAAATCATTGAATAATTGGCCAAATAATTCAAAGTATTAAATTCATGAATAAAATCAACACGTATACATTTAAAGAACTAGAACTTGAATAAAAGAGATAAAAGTGTCACATATAGATTACATTGTTCGCCCTAACTATGAATTTAGATACTCAAAATAATAAAAGAAAAACAAAAAGCATATAGTTCATAATTAGGTTTTGAAATCTTGATCATGGAAAGAATTGGATCTTACACCAAGAATCTTCTTCAACCCAAAAGTCTTCAAACCCTAGCTTAACGAGAAACTAGAAACTACTAATAATATATTTTTTGTCCCCTAATTGTGTGGAACGCCTTAAAAAGTGTTCGAGAACTTGCATTTATACTCATCCCCAAATTTTGTCGAATGTATGGTTTTATGGGCTTCAAAATGGGTCAAAAACGTGCCCTAGATACACCCAGCTTTCAGGAATATTTCAGCATTGCGCCTCTTTTAGTATTTTATCATAATTTTCTCTCCCGATATTTGATTTAGGAGATTCAACTTGTTTTATAAAGATAATTCAAAGGGCTACAACTTTACCAAAAATAACATTTTTTCCATTTCGAACGTTTACTAGGCAAAAAATGGGCCTCAATCTCCGGCTGAAAAATCTGGAACATCCTTGTGTGGTTGAAAATTTTTCTGTGAAAGTATTTTGGTTATATTTCACTCCTTTTGACTTCTAATTGCATTCACTTGACCCCTAACATTCTCGAATCTTTATCGTAAGCTTCGGCACAACTTTTGAGTATTTAACTTTAGTCCCCAAACTTTGGATCTTGCCCTTTTTTTCGCCAATTTTCACTTCTTTCTTTCAAATCAACTTCCTTTCATTGAATTTCACCTAATAAATGAAATATATCGCCGATTTTCACTTCTTTCTTTCAAATCAACTTCCTTTCATCGAATTTCACCTAAAAAATGAAATATACAATAAAATAGGCTATAATTGTTCAAAAGAGATATTAAATGTCTATATTTTATGTCCAAATAAGTGTATAAAATACAGTTATCTTGTTATCATTTCATGAATAGGAACTTTTCTTCTTGTCTCATTTATTTTTCCTACCCTAGTTTTTTACTTCTAAGATCATATGTCTAGAATTTATTTTGAATTTAATTTCTTGCATATGATATCATAGCATGAAACATCCATAGCTTCTAGATTGCTTGTAATTAGGTTACAACAATGAACGGGTCATCCAGCCGTAACTTACGAGGTTTAGTGGGAAAATATTTGATCAATGGTATATTCAGTTGAAGGCCTTGTTTGGGTTTCAAAAGCTCTCTTGAGATTATTGAACTTGGATATATAGAACTAATTGATCAAAGCTACTGTAGCAGCTCTGTAGCTTTTACCCAAGGTCAAGAGGACGGTTTGAGGAAGAACAAGAAGAAGGATGAGAAGGCTTTATATCTCCTTTACCAATCTGTAGATAGGGTAGTCTTTGAGATCTCAAGTGTAACTACAGCTAAAGAAGCATTGGAGATGTTGGTGACAATTATGCATCTTGAAGTAGGAGTATGATGATAGCCTTGTCCGTGAAGAACAAATTAAGCTTTCATCGATTGATCTATTCCAAAGCCAGAAAGTATTGGCAATCTGATCAATGTAGCGGGTTCGAAATAATAACATAGTCATCCTGGATACTCAATTCTGTGTCTTAAGGAAATATCAATAAGTATCATATATTCGGTGTCTGCTTGCGAAATCTAGAATGACCTTAAGGAGAGGTTTCAGCAGAAAAATAGCCAACGCATTTTCCAATTGAGGCGTGATCTAATGAATCATGCTCAATCTCAGCTATCCATAAGCGCTCATTTCACTAAGATGAAAACAAACTGGGATGAAATTACATGCTATCCTGCTCGTGTGGAAAATGTACATGTGGAGGAATTAAGGCCCTAGCAGATCACTATCAAACAAGGTGTTTGCTCTTATTTCTCAAAAAGAGCATTAGAGGACTATGAATAATGTGGCAGGAACACCAACTGGAGTAATCTAATGGCCTTTTACATCAAAATGAAGGTAATTGATCTAATAAAAATCAACATTCTGGTAAACATCAGAAAAAGGATTGTCCAGTTTGTACACACTATGGATTTACTGGTCACATTATAAACAAATGTTATAAGCTCCATGGTTATCCCCTGGCTACAAGGCAAGATAAAAAGCCACTTCTCCTAACCATACGGTTAATATAGCAACAAACCAGATCTCAGAATCCTCTAATTATCAAGGGAACATAGATGATTTTGTTCAGACCTTGAATTCCAATCAATATCAGCACCTATTGGCCATGCTAAACTCCTATCTTGTATTAGCCAAAGCTGATTCAGGGACTAACACACATCAGATATCTCATTCTCTGTTTCTAATCATCATGTGCTTCATTCTTCTAGACATTGGATAGTCGATTCTGGCGCTACAAATCATGTGTGCTTTGATTAACCCCTTTTCCAAAATATATTCCCCATTTTGAACTCGTTTGTTACACTTCCAAACAACTCTCGCATACAAGTTAATTTTTCTGGTTCAATTCAAATCAATCCTTCATTGATATTATATGATGTTCTTTATGTTCCCCAATTCCATTTTAACATGTTATCTATTACCTCATTGACAAGAAATTCTTCTTTTCAAGTCAAGTTTCTTACAAATTAATGTATCATCCAGGAAATGCACACTTTGAAGATGATTGGCAGGGCTAACAAAGTAACTGACCTTTATGTCATTGATTCTTCATATTGTTTCATGTCTAGTTTAGATATTCCTGCTGTTTCTACTTATAATTCCTCTATTACAAATGTAAATAATGCGTCTTCACAAATTTGGCACAATCGCCTTGGACATTTATCGTTTAAATGATTAGAAATGCTGAGAACCAAGCTGTCATTCAATTGTAATGATCATAAAAAGGTGCATTGCACCATTTGTCCTTTGGCTTACCAAAGACATCTTTCCTTTGTTTCCAATAATAACCTATCAAAAAATGCTTTCGATTTGGTTCATTGTAACACATGGGGACCATAGCATACACCAACACACACTGGTTATCGTTATTTCCTCACCTTGATCGATGATTGTACTAGATTCACATGGATATTTCTCATGAAACAAAATCAAATGTTAAAACCATAATTCACATATTCTTCTCCCTTATTGAAACATAATTTGGCAAGGTCGTTAAAAGGTTTAGGTCTAATAATGCACCCGAACTTCAACTCACAGAATTTTTCAGCTTTAAGGGAGTTTTACACCAATTTTCATGTGTTGAGCGCTCTGAACAAAATTCAGTAGCAGAGAGAAAACAGCATCACCTTCTTAATGTAGCTTGTGCTCTTTTCTTTCAATCTCATGTACCTTTAAAGTTTCTGGGGAGTGTGTGAGCTTACTTCCACTTATTTGATTAATAGAACTCCATCACCCTTATTACATGGTGAATCCCCTTTCCAACTCCTTTATGGTACCCCTATTGATTATAACCATCTCAAGGTCTTTGGATGTTTATGTTATACCTCGACTTTACCTTCCACTAGAACCAAATTTCATCCTCGTGCAGTAGCATGCATATTTGTTGGATATGCGCTAGACGTGAAAGGGTACAAGATATATAATATCCAATCAAAAGTTTTCTTTGTCTCGTGATGTCATATTTCATGCGCCCTTGTTTCCTTTTCAGTCCATACCCCATCCTAATGACATTGTTGATCCATTTCCAGATTTAGTACTGCCTATACCAGCCTCTAATCTGTCCATCCTCCTAGCTCTTTGTCCTAATTCTGCTTCACATCCTCTTAATAATCCTAGTATTCTCCATATGCCTGACAATATCACAACACATGAACCCATGGTTCGAAGGACTTCCAGGACATTAAACCACCTTCTTACCTACGTGATTATCACTACAATTTACTCCAACAGCATTCCCACCCTTCCTCTAATATTCCATATCCTATGCAAAATTATGTTTCTTACGCATCCCTATCTCCTTCTCATCAGACTTATCTACTCACCGTCTCTTCCAATTTTGAGCCACAATTCTACCATCAAGCCATTCAATATCCACATTAGTGAAAAACTATGGCACATGAGTTAGATGCTATGGAGTTCAATCTCACATGGACTGTTCAAGTTTTCTCAGGCTCTTGTCCTGCATGGTTTCTTACAATCAAAGTCAAATTACTCCCTCTTCACTAAAGGTGCAGGTCTTCTTTTATAGCTCTACTGGTGTATGTGGATGATATTATCATTGCAGGTTCTAATTTAACTGTCATTGAAGAGCTAAAGCGATTCCTCTATAGTCAAGAATCTTGTAGCTTTAAAGTACTTTTTTGGTTTGGAGATAGCATGGTCTGCTCGTGGTCTACTTTTTATCCCAACGCCATTACACCTTACAGTTGTTTGAGGATTCTGGCTTTCTTACCTGTAAACCAACTTCTTCACCCATAGACTCGAAAACTAAGCTCAGCTCTTTTGATGGTGACCTTCTTACTGATGCTTCTTCATATCGACGCTTGATTGGTCGCCTAATCTACCTAACTGTGTCACGACCAGATATTACATTTGTCATCCATAAACTTAGTCAATTGATCTCCTCCTAGACAATCTCACCTGGAGGCTGGAGGCGTGCTCACCTTCTGAAATATTTGAAATCATCCACTAGAGAAGGTTTATTCTTCTCCGCTTCTCCTGATTTCCAACTACGTGCCTTTGCGGATGCTGATTGGGGATCCTGCTTGGACACCACAAAGTCTGTCATCGGATTTTGCATCTTACTGGGTGATTCTATGATCTCTTGAAAATCCAAGAAGCATACCACTATCTTACGATCTTCTACAAAGGCTGAATATAGAGCACTTGCCTCCTCACCAAGTGTAATTGTTTAGTTTCATCGATTGTTGACTGATTTTCACATCCAACGATCTGGACCAGCAGCCCTTTTTACGACAATCAGGCAGCAATACACATTGCAAGCAATCCTTCTTTCCATGAACGAATGAAACATATTGAGATAGATTGTCATTTTATTCATGATAAAGTTGTTGATGGATTTATCAAACTTCTTCCTATTCATACTTATCATCAACTTGCAGATAGTTTACCAAAGCACTGTCCTCTACATCTTTACTTCCTTTGCTATCCAAGATGGCGGTTCTTGACATTTACCGGCCACCTTGAGGGGGAGTATTAGATATAGATATTTCACTTGCCAACTGGCATTCTGTAAATCCCAACTGTAACATTGTTAGTTTAGTTAGTTAAGTAGAAAACATCCAACTGTAATTGATATTTTTCAGACTTCAGTTGAATGAATTCATTTTCCCACCTTTTCTTCATCTTTGCTCTCTAGATTCAATAAAGGAGAAAAGCGTAAGTTTGCAAGCCTTAAGAGGTAATTCAATTCTCTTTCAGAAAAATTCTGAAAGTGTGTCTGATTATATTTCTCGAGTTCGATTTAGGGTTAATCAATTGTATGTTAATGGTGAAAAGTAGATGAATTATGTGTTGTTGAAAGATTGCAAGGTCCTTAATATGTTGTTTTGATTATGTGGTTACTATAATTGAAGAAGTAAGGGTTTTTTAACCATATCTGTTGAAGGGTTGCATAGTTCATTGTGTTCTAATGAACATAGAATGAATAATCGAGAAATAAATGTTGTAGAAAAAGCTTTTCAAAGCAAGGTTTATTTGACTACCCCAAGCAATTCTAATGGTAGTCCCAATAGTGGGAAAAGCCTCAAAAGTACTACATTCTTTGAGAAAAAGAACTCTAGCCAGCATACTTTTGGAAATTCTGTAGAGTTAAATTGCATAAAAGAAATTCTGAGCATGCTCATTATGCTGATAAGGTACATGAGAAAGAAAAAATCTTGTTAACTTACAATATTTTGTACTTTTAAAGGGGATCCATAGGTAAAATTGTAAGTCCTAACATTGGTGATGTTGGATGTTGTTTCGTGAAGGATCGCTACTATAACATCATTCGGGTATGTCGAGAATCATATGAAGATTGTGAATGAATAATAGAGGATTCGTCACTCTTAAAAGGGATTATTAAGTTAATAATGAAATCATTGGCCAATGTGTATTCATAAGTCGAAAAAGAGTCTTCGACTTATATTGATTTAATTGTTGGATTAAATATATGATCGATAATTAAGATTGACACATATCCATATCTCATAATTGATAGGATCATATTGATGAAAGGATTATA
>CAIGRQ010138806.1:0-13311 GCA_903798375.1 Fraxinus sp. D2006-0159
AGTAGCTCGCAAATCACACATGAGAGATAAACTGCACTAGGCAAGTCCGGTGCGACGGGCTCGACCAATGAAGTGTTGGCAGAGGATTTGAACTTGTGACCTTTGGTCTCCGCTCTTTTTTTTTTTTATATTATACTTCCCGATTTCTTCCCATACGAGAGAGAGAGAGAGAGAGAGAGAGAGAGAGAGAGAGAGAGAGAGAGAGAGATGTTTTAATGTCTTCTTTAAATAACCATGTAAGCACTGTTATAAACAAAGCCGATACCGGAATGAATTTTTGAAGATATATAAAGTATTAGATCAAGAATAAACGAATAAACGAAGACAAAAATATGATAGATGAATTAAGAGATTTTATTGACTCAATAATAATGCAGAAATGGAGAAAATTATAATGAATCCTATAATTCTAGTAATCATATATCTCACGTTACAAAATAGTATAGAAGAGTCTAGTATTTATAGGGAACTTATAGGGAATGTCCAACATTCTTGGTAGAGTTGTTGATGAAGTAGAATGCAAAAAAATCGAGTATAAAATGAATTAGGAGAGAAAACAACGAAAAATCAGAACAGGATAGGTGGCGCCCGGGCTTGGGGCTACGGTGCCGAACAATCTGTCCATTTTTTTTTTATCCAAATTGTTTTCTCCAACTTGAATTCTTCTTCACGTTTAATACTAATTTCCAACTCCTAATGGACATCCAAAATAGAACTTCAACTTGATATATAACTCCAATAACATTCTAAACTTGAGTTTTTCATGACGTGCACTTCAATTAGAATTCTTCAATACTTCAACAAAGGATTTCTGGTCACACCCAAATTCTAACAATCTTTAGCTTGGCACGAATTCCGCAAAGAAATGAACAGGCTTCTTCAGCAATAACCAAAAATTAACTTCTCCAACAAAATATAATACTCCACATCATCCTATGAATCCAAGAGCTATTCTTGTAGAATTATCTCAGATCCCCAAAAATCATAATGATTTTAAATTTTACCAAAATGGGCTCTAACACACCCCAAGGCATAATCAATACCAAATGCTTTTAACAAAAGACCCTTGCTAGGTTGAACACCTTCTTCTTCACTTAAAGCACGTTTAACAATATCAACATTCACATACCTTGTTCCATTAGGTCTATCTCTAGTAATTGAATACAATAGCATTGTAGACGATGGTGGCAAAGTAGCATTACCCATATCTTCAAAACTCCACTGAGTTATATTCTTTACATCCGACCTTTTATGAGCTCCTAAAGGTATTGTACAAAATTGAATGTCCACCACGGTACTAAATTTGTACCGATTGACTCTTCTAGATTATGCATGACCCTGCAAGATGTATAACTAAGATATTTTTGTCCCTCCAATACAACCGGCACCTTTACAAACTTTCAAGGCTCCACTTCCACAAAAGAACTGATAACTTTTTGAATCAATGATAAGCAAAGATAAGAGATTCTTCTTCAAATTCGAAACATGTTGAACCTGTCCAAGTGTTCTAATTGTTTCATCCAAAAGTTTCAATCTGACTGTACAAATTCTAGCAACCCGACAATGTGTGTTGTTTTCCATCACAATGTAGCAAATAAGTCCTTATTAGGATACATAAATTAGGATACATATGAAACACACACGCAGAATTAAGAATTCAATCATTCTCTGGTTTAGACTCGATGTCAGAAATAGACAAGAGATCTCCATCACTTACAACGTTTTTCATGAGGTCTGCTTCGCCTGAAATATCTGATTGCTTCTCATTCCTATTTGCAGCCATCCTTTTATTAATTCTGCAAGTTGTAACAATCCTTCTTCAAGTGTCATTTCTTCTTGCAGAAATTACAAAACTAATTACTAAATTTCGACTTCGATCCGTCCTTTCCAAAACCACCACGAGCAACAAGGCCAGCTCCACCTCTAGCCTCCAAAACCAAATGCATCGTCTTTTCTTTTGAAAACAAAGCATCGTACACCTCCTCAATGGTAAGAGTATCACGACTATATAAGATCGTATCTCTAAATGAAGAAAACGAAGCCGGCAACGTATACAATAGGATGAAGGCTAAATCTTCTTCATCGTACTTAACTTTCGATGTTTCTAAATCAGCGACGATCTCCTTAAATGCAGCCGGATGATTTTTCAATGATCATCCTTCTGTCATGCAATGAGAGCATAATCGTTGCCTGAGATTCAATTTACTTGTATGACTCTTGGTCATGCACCACACTAGCTTCAACCACAAACCAGCTTCAACCATAAAGCAGCTGCTGGCCTCTCCTTTAAAACGTCTTGAAAAATAGAATTTGATAGATGAAGATGAATGTGAGAAACTACCTTTTTATCCTTCAGTAATTTCTCCTCCGCGGTCAAAATTGTTGGCATCTTGTCTATACCCAGTAACGCATCATCCAAATCCTACTCCGCGAGTATTGCTCTCATCTTAACTTGTCACAGCGAAAATCTAATGTTTCGATCCAAAAAGCGAAATGTCATAATTCATGGTAGCCATCACGAAATTTTTTGAACAAATCAACCCTTGCGCTGTGTGAAACTGCTGAACTAAGGCTCTAACACCACTTGTTATAAACAAAGCCGATACCGGAATGAATTGTTGAAGATATATGAAATATTAGATCAAGAATAAAAGAATAAAAGAAGACAAGAATATAATAGAGGAATTAAAAGATTTTATTGACTCAATAACAATGGAGAAAGGGAGAAGATTACAGTGAATCCTAAAATTCTAGTAATTATATATTTCAAATTACAAAATTGTATATAAGTGCCTAATATTTATAGGGAACATATAGGAATGTTCAAACCCTCTTGGTAGAGTTTTTGATGAAATAGAATGCCTAAAATTGAGTCCCAAACGAATTAGGAGAGAAAATAGCGAAAAACCCTAAAAGAACATGTGGCATCGTGGCGCCTACCTCCGGGCGCCTCGACATCTGGGCCTGCCCTCGGCGCCCATGCCTAGCGCTGCGGCGTCGAGCAATGTGTCCCCTTTTTTTTTTTGTTCCAAATTGTTTTCTCCAACTTGAACTCTTTTTCATGTTCAATACCAATTTTCAACTCCCAATGGACATCCAAAATAGAACTTCAACTTAATATAGAACTCCAATAGCATTTCAATTAGAATTCTTCAATACTTCAACGAAGAAATTCGAGTCACACCCAAATTCTAACAAGCACGACATTAGAAAAATTCTCAAGCTTAAGTCTCTTAATGAGACGCCATAAATAGTTTATTAAAGAATAACATGTTAATTAATTAAGCAGTAATACATGTTCTAACATTCTCCAACTTGGACTGTACAAAAAAATATGTATAAAAATTAATGCATAACCTACATATTTTTCCAAACGATTTTATATATACAAGCAAAAACTAAAAGCTGCTTTTGGACTCCAAAAGCTCCTTTTGGCTTTTCAAAATCCATGCTAAATGGGCCCTTAGAAAATCTTAACGGATATTGAGGTGGTGCCTGGATTTGCACAACCCTTTACACTGTATTGGGGTAATAGTAGGGTTGTGGCAAATGCTAAAAAACTAAGAGTCATTAGCGGGGTGAAATCATTGAACGAAAATAACATTTCTTAAGAGAGATAATTAATAGAGAAAATGTGATTGTACTAGAATAATCTTGTAGACTCGTTTACTAAGAGTCGTCGACTAAAGTTTTCGAGAGACGTTTGCAAAACATGAGATTGCAAGAGTACATGAGGCATGAAACGGATATTATACTTGATAATAAAGCAAATGATGCCAATGATCTGATTCTATTTAGAAAATGTAAAGTAGACAGAAAATTATAGAATTATGAACATGGATCAACTATTAACATGGCAGCACAAATGCTCAACTACTATGACAAAGTTTTTCTTCTGAGTTTGTTGAGTACTAATACGAAGATCGATGCATGTATTATACCAGGTTGATTGGAGCATAAAAGGATGTACTAGCATTAAAACCCATCTCAAAACTTGAGATGAAATCATAATTTGATATACATCTAACATCGTTTAAGAAGTAAACAGCAGATATAGGGAAACTGAAATCCATCATCGAGTTCTTATTTTTGAAAAATTTACATATGCGTTGCCATTGTAATGCTATTAAAATTTCTACTTTCAATCACATACACAATATTACTTGCAACCAAAGAAACCACACAAGAAAAATGACAGCAGCATTGAAAATTGACGTGGATACGTATGGAAGGTGATTAGCACTCCACTCCACATGGTTTCAGTACAGGGCCAGTTTGTTTGGGCAAGAAAGGATCAATTCGAACCCAAATAAGAGAAAAGATTGAAGCTAGAAGAATTGACCAGAGAACCACAATTGTAGGAGTCCTGTTTTGCCTTCCCATCAACCCCTTGAGGAAAGGATAGAGGTGAACAATAACCCAAAAGGCAAAAAGTAACTTTCCAAAGAGAGGACCCCACGAACCATATCCATTATTATTAATGGCGTCAGAAACTCCTGCTACCACACCAACCATATTTAGGATTATCAGAGTGGTTGGTGGAATGAGAAGGGTCGTCCATTTGAAGAGGTAAAGCTCTCTAAACTCTGCATCATCAGCAGCTTTTGCTGTTACAGTGAAGTTTGTGTCAACACCAGCAAAGACCTTCAGAAGACCTTGGAAGACTGCAAAAAGATGTGCTGAGACACCACCAATGACCCAGAATTGCTCATTGCGCCACCAGTCCTCAATGCTTACACCACTCCATCGAAGCTCAAGCACACACGTCACTATGATGGAGAGGAAAAGAGCCATAAGCCATATGCTTGCCAGGTTGTGTAGCTGCACAAGACAATAGATTCTGATTAGAAATGCACTTACTAGTCTTACGATTTAACTAACACTGTATCTTTGGACACATTCTCTCTTTTTATGTTTCTAGGGTATTAGTTAGGCATCAATGATACTTACTGTTGGAACGATGAACTTTCCAGTAAAAAGGCACACAGCCGGAAGGGTGCAATAGGCTATCAGAGCAATGGAAGTGAATGGGTACACAATGGTGTTAATATAAGCAAGTCTCTCTAGCAATTTTAGCTTTCCTCCATAACCATGCCAAAGTGGACAATGACGACTAAGGAAGATTTCGACAGAACCAAGAGCCCATCTTAGGACGTCGTGCAACCTATCTGATAGATTGATTGGAGCTGATCCCTTGAAACAAGGTCGCTTGGGTGAGCAGTACACTGACCTCCATCCTCTACAATGCATCTTGAAGCCTGTCAAAATATCTTCTGTAACTGAACCGTAAATCCATCCAATCTGTGAATAAAAAAATGTCCATGAGAGGTTGCTATTCTGATAAGAGTAAAACAATTTAAGTTGCAGTTAAAACTTATATCAAGTTTCAATAATATTTTATTTCAATTATTTATCAATTCAGATTGTTGTTGACTAATCAGAAAGAGGTTAAAGAATTTGAAACTTCACGAAAGGCCAAGTGTCAATACTAACCTCTTTGCCCCATTCAGTTTTCTCTTCATATCCACAACGAATAACATGAATGGCTTCTTCGATAAGAGAATCGGGGTTAGTTCCCTCAGGGAGACCACCGTCTTCCATGAGAGTGGAAGTAATGAAAACTGGTGACATTCCAAACTGTTTTTCAAAGTTCTTTTGGGACATGAGCGATGATTTTTCCAACTCATCATATCCTTCAAGCCCTTCTTCAATCTCTTCAAGATCAAATGCTATTCCAGACGATCTCCTGGTGTAATGTTTGCCCATCATTTTCTTCTTACTATATAATCCTCCAGGGCCAAGCATAGCCTTGAATCCTTTTTTCTTAGCCTTTGACTTCTTCCTAGAGCCACCACAACAGCAGCAGCACCACTTTGGCCAGCAGTCACAAGTCATTTTATGCGGCTTCTCAGACACAGGTGGATCATAACCATACAATGCCTGCCTGTTGAAAACACACCCAGTGCCAACACATACAGGCCCTTGGATACCATCTAGGCCTTTCATGTTGATCTGTTACCAATAAAGGCAATTCCATAATTTTTAGATATGACAGCTAAAAACTTATCCTACATTAGGTTCATACGTATATTTCATTGCCACTGGGAATTTAAAAAGTAGGGGATGCGTGCCAGAAGACCAAACGGAGAGAAATTCAACTCACATCGAAGAATACAACATTGCGATTAGCATATCTATCATGACGATCAATACCATCAAATCTCAGTGGAAATTGGACGTAGCAGAGCTTCTTTCTGATTTGGGGATCCATAAGAAAGCACATCGCTTCCTTCATAGCCTTGCTGTTGTTAATATAATGATCACAATCCAGATTTAACATGAAAGGTGCATTAGTGAGTACTGCTGAAACTCGAACCTGTAAATCAAATATATAGAACGTCCCAAGTGTCAGCATCACTAAATCTATCTTTCAGACCCACAAGAAAAGACAGAATGTTAACTTGGCAGCTACCTACCAGTGCATTCATGACACCAGCTTTCTTATGGTGCTGATAGCCCGGTCGCTTTTCACGAGAAACATATACTAACCGTGGTAGTTCCTTACCTTCAACATCTAGTGCACCTTCACTTCCCAAATACACCTACAATGTAAGAAACAGTTGTTTAATCATTGATATAGCTGAACTTGTTACATCAGCAATAGACTCTCTAGAAGGCAATTAGGGACTTAGAGAATCATTGTCAAAAGGTTCGCTGTCCTAGTTTTGATTAATTAACCTGAATCATTCCCGGGTGATCATGAGTGTTGTTCCCAGGCCATGGAGTCCCATCCTGCATTATCCATCCTTCTTCTGGTTTCGTTTGCGCTTTAGCCACTAAAGCATTAATTCTTACTTTGAACTCCCCGTATTCTCTCTGCAATTCATAAACAATGTCTAAGAATGACTTTAATTCCACTAAATTCACCAAAAATAGCAGAAGAAAGGAGTTTATCTTATTTACCTTCATGGCCCTACGATCCTTCACGAAAGTAGGCTGAACCTTATCTTTTAAGTAGTCAATTTTCTCAGAGAAGTAAAACTCTGGAGCCCGAGGTTCAATGCTGTATGTTTTGCAAAATGGCACCCACCTCCTAGCAAACTCAGCTGTTTCAGCCAATGCATCAAACAGAAGCATCGAGGCTCCATCATCCGACACATAGCAAGTCACCTTCTCGACTGGATAATCTACGGCCAAGATTGAAAGGACTGTGTTTGCAGTGATAATGGGAGGTTCCTTAAGAGGATCAACAGTACTAACGAAGACATCAACCGGGAGAAGCCGGTTAGGCTCACCCTCTCGTTCAAACCTCAAGGACAAACGATCAAGATAAGTTTCGCGGTTTATGGGAAACCATTTGGGAAATTGATCGAGTATCCAGGACAATCCAAACCATATTTCACATGTCACAGAGATAATCCATAAGGCATAGGCATCATATGCCGGGGTTAAGATTCTAAAATGGAAAAAGAAACACAGAATGATTAAACGAATGACGATGACCATGCGATAGGGATTGATTAGGCTTGAAGGAATCGGGACTTTTCGCCAGAGTGGCTTCCGAGCTTCAGAAATACTGAGGAAAAACAGGAAAGTAAACCATCAGCAATGAATGGTTAAGAAATTTAAGCATTACCCCCATAACACGAAAAATCAAGAAAATACAAAACTGAGAATGTGAAAATCTTACAGATAAACATCATCGTCTTGATTATTTCCTCCATCATCTGCTTTTGTAACAAGACCTCTCTTCTCTTGCCTAGTTTTCCATTTTTCAACTCTTTCCTTCCATTCCTCATTGTTGTGAGTTTCTTTTTCACCTTCAAAATCCTTTCCTTCAACTATATGGATGCAATATGGCAATCAGTGTCAGTTATACAACATAATATTTGCAGGGAAACTCATAAATATTTGGTATAATATTTGATTACCACTTCCTGCAACAGAAGGAATGGCAGCACCACTGGTATGAATTTGGTGCTGATTATAGTCCCTTTGTTCCTGCCAAAGATAATTTTGAATTTCTTTCGTTTAATAGAATGATATTCTCTATGGAACAATATATCAAACACTTGGGCAGATTTAAGATCTTTGATACAAAATTGTGCAGTTTGTTATGGCTAAATATATTAACACCACAATTTTTAATAACTATATTACATTGTAATTGCACAAAAAGTTGATAAGTTTTACACATTATCACACTTATATTTCAAACTTTTTTCTTCATATTCTTATTCTCAAGTATACATAAATTGTTCTTAATCATGATTTCTCTTCAAAAATTTTAAGCTACATTAAAAAGATTCATTTGTACATTGTATTTATAAATAAGTAAAATAAATAATAATGTAAAAATACGATGAAATCTTTGACCCTCATTTTACATCACGTTAACAATATTTTTGGACTAAAATCATGATTAATGATAAAATTTTCTAATCTATGAAATGTTAAAAATAAGAATGTGAATGAAAGAAACTAAAGATATAGGTGCGACAATGAATAAAGGTTAATGAAATTTAATGAAGTTAAAATGTAGTGTATTTATTAAAAAAAAATGTGTTGTAAATCTAACTACCCTTTGTTATTATATAAAGGTTGAACCCCAACCTTGAGGGCTCCCCACCGCTCCGTCCCTAGAGCATCGTGGAGGAAGTAAATCGCGAGATGTGTATCAGCAGGCTAGGGTACAAGAGCTGTCGTACTGGTACCCACAAAGAATCAAATTCCAAACGTTGTTAGAGTCAGGAATCGAACTCTCACACTGCGGCTGCTAGCTCAGCTGAGACTATCTCACTCATATCCTTTGCACCACTAAACTATTCCCCGAGGGGCTGTTATTATATAATTCTATTAAGCCTATGTTTGGTATAAATTAAAATTCGAATTTTAATCTAAGTTAAAGTAAATAATTAATTTTAACTACATATTTTATGGGATTCACATTTTTTCAATCATATATTTCATCAACTTTTATTAAAATCTACTAAAATTTTTATTTAAACCCCCATCAGATGCTAAATTTAAAAAGCAATTCTCAATATCACTCCAAAATAAGTTTGGTCTAAGTTGTTAAAAATAAGAAAAAATCATTAAATCATGTATAATAATAATAATAATAATAATAATAATAATAATAATAATAATAATAAAATATTATTATTATTATTATTATTATTATTTTCATCATGTTTCTTTTGACTACTTCAAGACAATAATGTAAAATAAATTTAAAAAGAACATTTTTCAAATTCAAATTTAGCATTGTGTGTATTTTGAGGAATCACCGTAATTTATATAATATTGTATAAATCCATTTTGGTTTAGCTAAAAAAAAAATGATAAAATTTAAATTAAAGTTAATAATTAATTTAATCGTTCGTTTCACGTGATCTACAACTTTTCAATTACGTATCAACTTTTATCAATGTCTATTAAAAATTTGATTTTAGCAAAACCAACTAGTGACTAAATTATAAGACATATGACATTGAACTATATAAAATGTTGCAGCATGATAAACACGCGTTGGATCACTCTCAGACAACAAGAAGACGAGTTAGCTCGAGGTATATTTACCTTCTTGAGTTGAAATTCATCTTCAAATTCATCGTCAAAATTATCTTCTTCATCCCCGACAGCTCCAGGACAACCTGTGAAATCAAAATCGAACATTTCGTAAATTTTGTCAAAGAAAAAAAATATTTGTCCAAGAAATTAATGTATCTTAAAAATAGAGACATCATCATCATTATTATCAGACCTTTGTGACGCTTGTATCGAGTGTGGCACTGAGGGCAACTCTGGTTGCCTTCACTTCTCTCATACTCATAACATGCCTTACAAACGGGATATCCACACTCATAACATGCCACAAAAAGCAAACCATTGTCCTTGAACCCGATCTCGTCGCCACAAATCCGACATATTTTGTTGTTCGTAGATTCACGTGTTGGAAGTCGACCATCCTGTCAACAAAATCCAAGTTCAACTAGTTAGACACCACTCGCAGAGTACAATCAAGCAATATTTCATTCTCAATATTATAACTATACAAATCTAGTGAATAGTCAAGTAAGCATCATAGCCTATATCCGTTGTCGGAAGCCACAAAACAAGTGCACACTAAGAATCTACTAAGAGAATACTTAAGAAAGATATTGAATATGATATCAAGTAATTAATGAAAAATGGTAGAATCGATTATAAAGAGTACAAAGTTTTTCTCACATTTCGCTCTTTTTTTAACCCCCAAAGCCGCTCCCTACTAAATCTTTTATATGTATACAGTATGATTAGGTTCTGCACAGTCGAAGATACATGATACAAAAATAATAATGTGATACATGTACATAATAAGTTTTAAAAGTATATATTCATCCAAATTCAAACAAAAACGAAAAAAGAGAACACGAGAATTTACGTATATACTTACTTCATCAACGCCATGCAAAACATTGAGTTGGTTCCGTGCATGAGAACCAGCAACAAGGTCACCAGCCATGGTGTAGGAAGCCATGGCAAGAGAAGCAAAATAAAATGAAGATAAAGAAGAAAGAAAGGCTGCTGAGCGAATTGAAGAGATGGGAAACAAGGGATTTATGTACAAATGGAGAAGTGATTCTAGATTGGTGAGAAGAGGGACAGCTCGCTTGTTCTTTTTGCTACGTAAGACCTTGTTTGGCTAAGCTTCTAAGTTTTTTTTTTTATTTATTTATTTTGCGGGGGATGGGGGAGGAGGCGAGGTAAGTTACATGTTTTCAAAATAAGTGCATGAAAATAAGTAATTTTTTTTATTTTTTTTATTAGAAGGGAAAGAAAATTTATAGATGGGGTCCCCAAATTAACTATTGAAAATGTAGTAAATCTCCAACCTAATATTTTAGCAGCCTCAGTCCTCAACCTTTCCATTCTTGTAACATTGGAAGGAAAATATTTGCTCATTATTGCACTTTTGTTCTCAACCTTTTTTTCGTCTCATTCTTATATTCAACTTTTTATTAATTAGTATATCTTGTTCTTGATGATGTTTTTATCCAACAAATTTGTCACATTACGTAAAAAAGACTTATATGTTTCTCATATTTTTAATGAAGCAAGAAAATTCTAAAAATACAAAATTTTGACAAAAAAATTTCCTCATTTCAAAGCACGCTAACAAAATATTTGAATAGAAACCATTGTCGTGACAAGCTTTACTAAATTATTGAAAATTAAGAAAAAGAATGCGACAAAAAAAGTTAAGGATATAAATGAATAATAAACAATATTAGGAGGAACCTCTATTACAATTAAATATTTGTTCGGCAAACAAACATGGTGGTGTGTGAATATAATTATCCATACTTGAATTGTCATTTTTCGATTTTAAGGACAACTCCAACCCTTGCACCAAATCTCTATTTTCCCCCATTTTGCACCAAATATTTGGTATAATCTCACTCCAACCGAACACCAAATTTTGCCCCATTAAAATGGTGCAAAATTTGGTGCAACACTATTCATTTGCACCAAAATAATTAGGGCATGTTTGAACCGGATTATAATATGATTTTAATCTAAATCAAAGTCAAACAATCAACATCAACAATATCTTTAATGGGTCCCACATCTTTTCAACCACACATTTCAAAAACTTCTATTTCAATCTTTCTAAAATCTTATTGTAATCTACACCAAAGATACTTTTAATGTTCTCTCCGGGCCTTTCTTTTCCATTTTGCACCAACTTTTGTTAAGGGTATTTGTGTCACTTTCTTGTTTATGCAACAAATTTTAGTTCTTAATTAATTATAATTCTTATTTTTTAATATTATTATTATTATTTTAAATTTTCTTAGTTGTGATTTTCTATTAATTGTACTACATTCATTAAATTCATTAATAAATTCAATATTTTCATTTCATTAATTATCTATATGATAATTTATATAGTAATAAATTAAATAAACAAAGAATTTTTCTTATATATAAATTATTAAGAATGAGAAAAATGAAGAAAATAATTATATACGGTTCATTTGGAGTAATTTTTGGTGTAATGGGGGTTGGAGATTATTTTCAATTTGGTACAAGATTTGGTGTAAAATGGTGCAATTAGTACATGGTTGTAGATGGTCTAAGCTTGTATTTAATTAAAACCTCAAATTTTTTTTGTTGAAAATGCAACTTTACCCATTGTTTAGTTAAACAAAAATAAATTAATGAAAAGAAAAGATAATAGTTGGAAAGTTACTCGAAAGTAACTTAGCCGCACAATATTTTTGAAAGGGAAAACGCCCTATAAGATAAAGAAATGTCACCATGCCCAGCCCATGTAACTTCCATTCGAAGGTGTTTAGAGGCTGAAACCAAATGCCCTTTTCCCATCTTTCCTTGTTTATAGGCTTGTTTGGTTCATGAGAAAAATATCTTTTCCATTTTAAGATAACTTTTCTATTTCATATGGTTTTCGAAAGGATTTCATGCCATTTATTATAGATACCACCAATCTAACTAAAAGTGACAATAGATATAGCGACCCTTAAACTCCCTTGATCGGCTCGACTCTAAGGACGAGCCAAGCTCGAACTCGACTCGTGTTCAAAACATGGACTCGATTCAATCCATAGAGTTGTGAATCTAACGAGCGAATTTTTTGTATTTCTTTAAAATTATACTAACGAAAGAAGCAAAAAAATTAAAATAAATGAAAAGTGAGTAAAAAAATAAATACAAACCACTCCATGAGTTATGAGCCGACCCACGAACCCAAACGAGCGACTCCTAAATGTTACTATAGTTCCAAGAGGTGCAGTTTTTAGAATGCAATAGGATGAAAAAACAACTTTTGTTAACTACACAATACAACACTACTCCATAATTGCTTAAAATTATTATACATTCTCTGTGATTCACACAATTAAACAGGTTACAGAACTCACTAGTGCTTGCTGATTGGAGGAAAAAAAAATGTTATAATGACATGTTTGTAACAAGTATGGATAATATAAAATAAAATTAAAATTAAACATCATTTATTATACTGAACAACACTATCTGATACTAAATATTAAGCATGCTAACTAGTCCACAAGAGGGTTGGCAACAGTTCTGTTCGACCAAAACCATCACCGAATCACCAATATTTGGGTCATACCATAACCGCATCATAACCACGTAAGTTGGTTCGGTTTGTATCTCGGTTCGGCTCGATTCGGGTTGTTAACACTATAACAAAATGTACTTTTTACGGCATACATTGCATGCCGTAAAAACCTCTTTACGGCATACGGCCGCATGTCATGTAAAGTCATGCCGTAAAAAGTG
>CAIGRQ010138915.1:0-17680 GCA_903798375.1 Fraxinus sp. D2006-0159
AATGAACTAAAAAATTTAATATAAACTAAGCAAACGTGTATTGCACGTTGCTTAAACACATAAAAATCTATTAACTTTTATATTCTATTTTCTTTTCTCTCTAATTTATAAGAAATGCCAATTTATAAAGATGGTTTGCTAAATATTTGACCTAAATTTTATTTTTTGACATTGGACAAAACACAAAAACAAAGCAAATTTCCCTACCATCTTTCCACCAATTAGAAAATCCGGTGGGCAGTGTGCAAAAGTAAATTCTAATCATCCCTTTATTAACTTTGCCTTCGCAATTAAAGACGAATTTTCCGTACATTTTTTGTCAATTTTCCATAATTAGGTGAGATATTGCTCTATGCAATACAAACCTCAGTTTGGAAAATGAACACGTACCCGTCGTACTTCTTATTGTGATTTTGTTATGTATTCATTGATGAAATCGCATTGTGACACTTGCACATATTACATGTTGGAGATTTTACACCGATTATATGGCATGTATATTCTTAAACATATTACCGATAATATGTGCATACATATTATTCAACATATCTTCTATACAATAATGAAATTGAATATAGAATCGACTTATGAAATCGAGTATATATATGTAGACGAATTTGTGCCATTCTATACTTCGATGAAAGTCATTTCATTCTTCAATTAAAAACCTTTCATACAATAATAATAATAAAAATAAGTATTTCTGAAATCAAATACAATGTAAAGAATTTGAAAGAAGAAAGAGGAGATGTAAGTGTAAGATTGGCCGAGGCAAGTGAAACACTTTTTTCCTTAAAATGAAATTATTCTGCATCGGTGTTAATAATTTTTCGACAATCATCTCCTAAGATACAACAACCATGTCTAGCCATAGGAGCACTACAATGGCTTAGACCAACGAACTCAAACGGAGTTGCCTCTCTACTATAACCATGATTTTGATGCAAAAAGGAATCACTTTTACAAAGTGTTTTTAAGTAAAACCAAAGTGTAAATATGGAATGGAATGAATAATAAATGTCATAGGGGTCTATGGTTGGAAAGATAAGCCTCAAAACTCAGCATTTTCATGAAGGGATGCAACCCGTTCCACTACTCGCCTCGCGCCCATGTGGGGCTCGAGCAGCGCAATACAATGAGCTATCACTCGACTGATGCAAGCTTGCCGCTCGAGCAACGGCCTCACATGCTGAATTTCGATTTTCCTTCAAACTTGGACCATAATTTCTCATTCATTGGAAATTGATTTTTTAGATTTCAAATAAACTACAACGATCTACTCGACAAGTAGAATAAGTTAGTCTATTTACTTTCACAATTTGACTATCAGATCAAGTTCGAATATTAGGCTGAAGTGACACAAACCCACTTTTCAAGATTTATACTTAATCGAAATTTCAATTCTTATACCAAATTCTAACAATTACCCACATTAATGAAAATCCCACATATTCAAATGATAATGCTGACACTGGTAGAGAGAAAGTGGAAAAACATTGCATCAGGAGAGATAGCTTCTGGCCTTGAACCTTCCTTAGTGAAATATTATTGGATTTACTAGACTAAATGGTGAACGCGACGTCTTGAACCATCCAGCCGCCGGTGCAAACCAGGACAATAGTACTCACACATGTCTTTCCTAAACCATTTATGATTCTCATGATTGTGTTCATTTTGGCTATGAAACACTTTTGAGTTTCACATGTGTTTAAAGAATTTTAGCCTCTAACAATTCTCATCGAAGCTGCCCCACTTCACACTTACATATATGACTTTCTATTAAGAGTATTTTACCCTACTCTACTTAACTTAATCAAGATATATGAATTATTAAAAGCGTATCTTAGCCTTTTAACATTCTACAAAAAGCACTTTAAATATCATAGGACTAAGTGTTTCAAGGAATTTTTCGTAATTTAGTTGTCCCTTTAAACCAAAATCTTAGGATCTCCGGTCAACAAGGTAGGGTTACCATTACAAAAACTCTAACATAGTAGGTTTAACCTCATTCCCTTCGATATAAAATATACTTGATCTCTTGATAAACATATATAAAATTGATCCATGAGTTTACAACAATGAGATCAAATGTTTGTGGTATTTGTGTCTACGACATATATGTCTAGAATTATCATTATATGTGACTTAATATCTCATCAAATATAGCTAGCCAACGATCAATTCATTTAGTAGATACAAATTGTCACCAATTAAGAAATCATCTTATGAAACTACATGCTTCTCACTAGCTTTACCTAAAGTTTTATCAATTTCCAAACATGGTTGGAGGATTTCTATCAAATCATTGCACTAGTCAATCACTTATATTAGTGAATTTCATGCATGGGTATTCAATTTTTAACATTGAACTATTACAATGCATTTCAATTTTATGAATATTCTTCAAATATTCAAATTGTTCTTGCATATCCAAACAAATACCACAATAGGCTTTTATCATATTTTATCCACTTTAGACTTAGTGTACATCACATTGTGAACCATCCTTAAACTTTTAAAATAGTATAAAGGCTTTCTACCTTTTTACTTCATAGACATTCTTTTATGATTTATAAGGTATAGAGAATTTAACTTGTAGAATAAGCTGCTCCCACAATTCCTTAATTAGGAATATATATGCAATCTAGTAATGTTGCATCCACAAGTTTTGAACTTTTCACAAGTTCGCAAGTATTATTGATTAACCCCACACATTCTTGGGTTATACTTGGATTTAGAGTTCATCAACTCTTTCAAAGTTCAATTCATCCATCAAATAGATAATGCTAGGTGAAAATCAAAGTACTTTCAATTTAGTGGTTGTAAATTCATACTTTTGTATTTCAATACAACCCTCTTTAATTTTGATCACACAATTTAGATCAAGGACATCACATGGACCAACAATGCTTTCAAAGCATATACCAACGTAATTGGTTCGATTGAAGTCAATAAATTGTGTTAATTGCACATACCTATACAGATTTTAGTGTGGTATAGTACAACAATGAAGAGGATTAAGCATCTTGATTCACAAGAATTGCAACTTCTCCAACATAGCACATTTGTAACATTTCACAAGATAGTATTATTTCATGTTAAATAATACTTATTCACCAAACGTATGCAACTTATCAAATTTGTGTCATTTCACAAGATAGTATTATTTCATGTCAAATAATAAGGTACATATTCACCTTTTTCACCATATTCCAACTTGAATGAATGTAGGGATGTCAATATGGCTCGCTGGCTCGGGCGGACAGTGGCTAGGCTTGGAAAAGCCCAAGTCGCGTTGGCTCGTGACTCGGTGGGACCGAGCCGAGGCTCGAGCTAAGCCCTATTTTGGGGCGTCGACTCGAGCCCAATTCAGCCTGTGTCACGGGCCATTTTCAGCCCGTAGCCTAAAAAATAATAAAAATTACAAAACTTTTAAAAAAAAAAAAGCTTATAGCTAGGGTTGGGTTGGGTCGATTTTTGCCCAAACCCAAACCCAAACCCAACCCAACCCAATATTGTCTGTTTGTTCGAAATTCAACCCAACCCAGCCCATGTAAATGTCGAAACCTAGCCCAACCCAACCTAATTGTGTCGGTCGGGTTGGGTTGGGTTGGGTTGGTTGATTTTTTGTTGACAATAATCATTTTCATGGTAGCTTGGGAGAATTAGCTTTTTAATTATTATAAACCTTTATAGTCGTCATATGAATATTATAAAATGGACTGGTTATCTATTGTGAGTTGTGACTTCATAGTTGCAATGCAGTTGTAGAAGACAGTTTATTTTGCATGTTGATTGTCATATAGAATAATTTCATGATGCTTCTCAGCTAATTTGCAAGCTGCATTTGATTTGTTAAAATGTAAGTAGGGATATTTTCCTTCCTAGATGTGCTCTAGCTTGATTTTTGAGCTGTCTCGCATTGGAACATTTTAAGCAAAATCTGGGGCTTGCAAACAATACAGATTTCACTTTTGAAGATCAACAAGGAACACCAAATATAAGCAGTTACCCAATCGATGACATTCGACTGACGGATAGATAGATACCAATTAACAATACTAAAAACAATCTAATAGTCCATCCATTTTAGATAAACCAACGTGACGCAAGTAAAATGACAAATTGGTATCATCCAACAAAATCACATTCATAAATGAAAACAAAATCAAAATCAAAATCAAAATACGACTATTTGATCCAACATTACTCCTGGATGAAACTTCATAGAAATTACCAAATCAAAAACATCATGACAATGCTCAATTTGCAGCCAAAATTGGTTCAAAGATTTTTCGAAAGAGCTCTCTTCAACAAGCTCAAACTGAAGCCTATATAATCTATAAAGAATCTAAGTTGTATATATAATCAACTAATTCAATAATAAACAACAAAAAATTATCACGGGAAGCATACCTCAACGCCACCAATAACAAGTTTTGGTGAACTTCTCCAAGCCTCAATCAATGGTTCGTGGGTGGGTGGGTAGGGGAAGGGTTGGGGTTTGAGCGAGAGAGCTACGGTGTCGGTGGCTACGGTGCTTATTGAGCGAGAGAAGTCGGTTTTCATTTTTTTTTTTGGATGTGGCTGCGCTGCCTGGAGATTGGAGTTGCTCTTTAGTCTTTAGTTTAGGTAGGGGTTTGTTGATTTTTTTTTTTTTGGGTCGGGTCGGTTTCGATCGAGTTTGGGTTACTCACCCATGACCCGACCCGATTCCCCCACCCGATTCCCGTCCAAAAAATTCAAAAAATTGACCCAAACCGATTGGTTTGGGCCGGGTCAATCGATTTGATTTGGGTTTTGCCAACCCTTACTCACAGCTAGCTGCGTTGCAGGCTGCCATTTTTTTTTTTAATTTTAGTTGTAATTCTTTTATATGTTAATATTTAGTTATTATTTATAATACGTATAAATTGCACAAATTTTAAATTCATTAAAACAAATTTTAAGTTATGAATTTTTTTAAAAAAATCAAGTCGGCTCAACTCTCTAAGGCCAGAGCTGAAAGCTCTGGTCGAGCCTAATTTTTTTTGGCCGAACTTTTGCTCGACTCAGCTCGGGCAAAAAAAAAGTTCTAACCATTTTTACTCGAGTCGAACCCGAGCAAAAAGTCTCGGCTCGTTGACACCCCTAAAATAATCAAACGTAGGTTGAAAAGTTGTGTCTCAAAAGGTATAATCTTACAAAAGAACACACTTCTTGAAATTAATTTATATGAAGAGACATACCTATTGAAAAATAATCATACCAAAAGTCATAATATTTCATATAAAAAGACACCTTTTCATTTAAAGTGATCATAGAATATGTCATAATATTCTACATAATTTTCCAACATTTCCAAGTAATTAAGTTGCTTAATTCTTATTACCAAATAATGATTTCTACTTAAATAATTGATTAAAATTTGACGAAACCAATTTTTGATACAAAATCTCGACAAATGGAATAATGAAAGTTCATATAATTTCAATAAAAAGTTGGCATCTCAACCGTATTTATTTTTGTTACAAAACCAGAAATCCAAAAAAAATGTATTTGCTTATTCCAAACCTTTATACATCCATTGTATAAGTTTATTCCATTTATAGTCAACACATAATAGGAATGTCAATGTGCCATGGAAGTCTATGTACTTCTATATTTACTTCAAAATCCAATTTTTGTAACTCCCTATTGACAAGTTACCAATTTCAGAAACTGGAATATTACAACTGAATATAAAATCTGCAATAACAGCATCCAATGAAAAGTCATGTCCTTCCATGAATTCCCTCCCATAGTCCCATGATAGTTGCAAGATGTAATAGAGAAAACGAAGAAGACAATGGTTCGCATAAATATGAGAAGGCACCATTATCAAATAATTTTATATGGAATTCATGATATAGGCAACGATTGAAGAAACTAAATGAAGAATCCCTTCTTGCATATAGACTGATGGCCGTTATGAATTGAATCCACGTTAGATAAACACACCCAATTCAAAAAGATCAAACCTTTTCATATTTGAAACTTCCACCAAAGAGTTATATTCAATTGCATAGAATATCATACTTAAATTCTAAGCCATGTGAGCATATAACTTACTGTATATAATATGGAAATTTAGGTTAGAATATAAAATGAACAAAAAACAAAAATTCATTTCAAGATTGTTGAGGATACTTAAGCATATTAATGATAATATGTGCATACATATTATTCATACAGCCCAGTGTAGCCCAGCCCTGAATCCGCCCATGCATGTGAGCATATAACTTATTGTATATAATATGGAAATTTAGGTTAGAATATAAAATGAACAAAAAACAAAAATTCATTTCAAGATTGTTGAGGATACTTAAGCATATTAATGATAATATGTGCATACATATTATTCAACATATCTTCTATGCAAGCATAAAATTGAATATATAATTAACTTACGAAACCGAGTATGTATATGTAGACGACTTTGTGCCTTTCCATACTTCGATGAAAGCCATTTCGTTTTTCAATTAAAAACCTTTCATATAAAAATAAGAAAATTAGTATTTTTGAAATCAAATACAACGTAAAGAAATTAGAAAGAAGAAAGAGGAGATGCAAAAGCAAGTGAAACAATTTTTCCTTAAGATGAATTTGCCCCGCACCGGTGCTAACGATTTTTCAACAATCATCTTTCAAGATGCAACAACCATGTCTAACCATAGGAACACTCCAAATGGTTTAGATCAATGAACTCGAACGAAGTTTCCTCCCCTGCCATAACCATGACTTTGATGCAAAAAAGAATCACTCCTACAAAATGTTTTTAAACAAAACCAAAATGTAAATAAGAAATGGTATGATTAATAAATGTTCTAGGGGTCCTTTATATAAGATGGAGGGGTGTAGTTGGAGAGACACACCCCAAAGCTTTCATGAAGGGACACAATTCGTTCCACCACTAGCCTACAACCCAAATGGCACTCGAGCAGCGCAATGCAGTGAGCTATCATTCCGATTTTTCCTTCAAATTTTGGACCTCAAAATTGGTGTTTTAGATTTCAAATATACTACGACGATCTACTCGTCGAGTAGAATAAGTTAGTCTATTTATTTTCATAAATTAACTATAGGATCAAGTCCGAATATTTGGTTGAAATTGACACAAAGTCACTTTTCAAGGTTTACACTTAATCAAAAATTCAATTCTTAAACCAAATTCTAACATTACATGCATCTGCTGTCTTTATTTTTTTCTTCCACACTCTCGCTAGAAATATCCCAGAAACACGAATATCTAGAGTACCATTCTTCAAATAATTCTTATTTCCCATCATTTTCAAAGTAATTTCTTCTCATAAAACCCACGATGAAAATTTGAATTGGAAAAAATTTCACATCTTTTTGGGTTCCTGGAGAAAAGGAACACTTGTGTCCTCAATTGAAGTTATGATTTCAATGCAGTGGTCCTCCGTTATCCTCGTTGTCGTGTCTCCTGTAAACAACAAAATGGTCTCTGAGCAATACATTTCATTGGTTGTTACCATAATATCTACCAAATATTTGTCTATATCGATCTTTTTCTATTCTTTATCTTGTAAAATATAAGGTCGCAAGAGTAACATTACCGGAATAGAATAAAATGTAAATCTTCTTATGAAATAATTCTTTTTTATTTTATTTTTGCTTTCTCGCCATGACATTTGATAACTTAGATCATGTTGATGGCAAAAAATGATGTGACACTACTTGATCAACTTAAGGAAATCTGAATAAAATAACAGTGTTATTTATTTAAATTAGAGCAAAGATGTACTATTACTAGAATTTGTATAGTTGTAGTATAGAGAGATTTTTCGTTTTGGTCATTTTCACTTGCCCTTTATGTCTTTTTATAGGCCATTGGACGCAAACTCCTCGCCCTAATCATGTCTAGCTACAGTGTCTAACCTATAACACACTGTCCGACTTGAAGAGATTTGATTGGTTGGCTAGATCGATTACAACGGAGTTATGATGACATCTAGAGCTTAGGCTTACATCATATGCCATCACATCGTTGTCGTGATTGGTTTATTATGGTGGTGATGTTATCATAGAGAGTAAGTCTTCTATGACGATGTCCCCATATAACATCTCCCATGATCCGATTTCAATTACTTTTATTGACAGAGTTTTGAGTCAGTACGCCAAGTTGATCTATTCGGCTCTGTGACAAAAAAAGGCTCTTTAATCAAATCAAGATGGACCATTTAACTGATCTGATGTAGATTCTAGATCAGCAACAACAGATCACATGCACGTTTTATTGTACCATAAATAGTTTCATTTGAAGGATGGGAACATATTGCAATTTTTGTTCATTAACCACCAAATATATTTCCTTTATTCATTATTGGGTGATTGGTTTTTAGGTTTGCTGCTTGGTTAATCCAATGCCGCTCATAATTGATTTTTTTTTTTTTTTTTTTTCAAATGCATTAGATTCATTTAATAGTATTCCCCATTTGCAATGAGGCAGCCTTTCTCCCGAAGTTATGAGACTATTTTGTTGTGTTTTTTCGAGAGAGTTGTCTTGCACCTTTAAGTATTCTTTACCTATCGATCTATGTCAATTTAAGTAATGGACACGTGTAACTAATCTGGGACAATTTATATAATTTTTTCTGAAATTCTACCTAATTCAAATCTCACTTACTAAATATTACAAGATAATCTTTCAAATGCAAATGTGAACATCTTAGAAATATGCCAATTAAGCACATGCTTTTTATTGCGTAGAATAATCTTCAATCTTCAAGAAAGGTCATGTGATGTGACATACACCTCTATATTTATTATTTAGTGTTGGGTTTTGTGACCCAAATTCGGTCCAAATTGGATATAGGACTTTGCGTTTTGGAGTATTGGGCTTGAAAATGTCAAAATAGAGTCTAAGAAAAAAAAAAGGCGGATTGACGACGCTTGACGAACGCCCGCTTATCACTTGAGTGAGAAGAGCAAAATTGGAGTAGGGACAGGCTGTCGCCCGCTTAACGCTCGAGCGACAGGCCGCAGATTAGTTTCCTTCTTTTTTAATTTTACACGATTTTTAACATAGTTTCCATATTTTAGGTTAATTCTAGAGTTTGGACATGTCTTCTATGAGTAGTAGACTATTCATTCAATTTGAACATAGAATAACAGAAAAGACATAAGTTGTATTTTATCTTCATTGTTTGTCATTAATAAAATATTTTGTTCCTCTTTCAATTTCATCTTCTTGTTTGTTATCTTTTAAATATTGTTTTGTTTATTAATTTGTGCGATCTATACTTCATATCGCACCATATCACCTCATCGAATTCCTAACAACTAGAAATCCATTTTTAACCACATAATAAACCAAGAAATCATCCAACATCTCCAATGGATTTTAATCCCCCTTCTCTCTTTTTATATTTTCTTGTGGAAGGCATGTTTTAGCCTCTGTATGAGCCTCATTATTCTCAAAATTCATTTTTACAACGTTAATATTCAACCACATATTCTCCCTTAAAATAATTTTACACGCAAATTCAAAATTTTTCCTTATTTTCCAACCTTAAATTCTTCAATATTTTACTATTCCAAAATGCATTTTCTTGATAAAATGGATCCCAAAATCTTTTTGACGTTGGGAATAAGGATCATATTTGGACTCCTTTATCCAATTAGTAGTGGTGTAAAAGTTGATTGGGCCATCCAAACTTTAAGTGCTCGACTCAGAAAAATTTCAGGATTAGGGATGCTAGCCTTTAAAAGCATATCATGTACAGGCTACAGCTTAGCACAATGTCACACAGCCTAGCTTCCACACACAAATAAATAAATCATTTAATGAAAAAAACTAAAAGAGTAATGCCTTCGACCTCATAGGTTTGTAGTAGCTCAATCTATTTTTGGTTTGGCCTATAATCTAAGACCAGTCATAGGAAAATTCTGCACAACCACAAACCACAAAACCTTAACCAGCCTATTCTCCTAACTGGCCCGTTCTCGTACCTCTGCAATAGGGTTGGCCCGACCAATTGACACCACTAGGTATTTAGTTCAATTTTTTTAGTTTCTTGGATCCCACCCCATCTCTGTCTGAGTCAATAGATACAATTTGATGGGACCCAATACCGTCCAAGGTCCAGCTCCACTCACCACAAATACAACTCAAGTGTCAGATTACAACCCATGGCATTGATGTAATGCAAGTGCACGAGACCTTGCTTGGTATACATAATTTTTTGTACATAATAGTGTTCTCTCTCTCACATGGATTATGTACATCAAGAATAATTCAAGTGCACGTACGTAGCTCATAGGTTCATCGTCCGTCCACATGCTAAATACACGCTCTAACGACTAAATTTATAACTAATCAGATGCTCGTTCTACTTAAAAGACATAGTTTGTGAGTAGTGAAATATATAATACTTCGCTCGTCCCACCTAAATGGAATAATTTGCGAGAAGTGGAAAAAAGGCCATACACGTTCAGTTTAGAGCAACAAGAAAACTGAATTTTATTCCAAGATTTCTTGATTCAAATAAAGCTTTTTGGTTCATTATTTTAATTATTAAGATTATAGCTTCTTTTTATTCTTTAATCCTTGGCCCGAAAAGGCTTCCAAGTCTATGCAACGAAAAAAAAAAAGAAGCAACCAAATCTGAGGTTTCATGTTTATGAAAATCTTCTTACAGCTTTAACGAAGAAAAAGGTCATATACATAAAGATACAGACTTTTGTAAAGTAGATTTGACATCAAATTGCATCAGCCCAAAATCCGAAAGTAGCATTAAAGTGAAATAAAATAATTAGCCATGAAATATAAAAACTTCCCCTTCT
Organism: Fraxinus sp. D2006-0159; assembly: GCA_903798375.1. Classification (NCBI taxonomy): domain Eukaryota; kingdom Viridiplantae; phylum Streptophyta; class Magnoliopsida; order Lamiales; family Oleaceae; genus Fraxinus; species Fraxinus sp. D2006-0159. Next base: position 10,828 of record CAIGRQ010138915.1, read on the forward strand.
TGAGGAATTGCAGCTAAACCAAAATCAGCAGTGAATTTAACTGTAAATTCATCAACCTATATGATGTAGACAAAATAATCAAATAAAATTAACAAAACAATGACACTTTATGTGCAAAATTGACTAAATGTTTCTTTTTTTTTTTCTAAATAAATTGTAGCATAATTGACATAAAAGAAAAGAGACTTAAATTGTCAAGAATTTCCAGATGACTCCACTGCATTTCTTCTTCTTGATGGATCAAAAAGGGTAACCTTGGAAATGAGAAAGTTTCCTAATTTCACACCAGGTATGAAGATCAAGAACTCAATTCAGCAAGCTTGAAGATCTGTGAATCTGACACTTTATTTAATGATAATAAAAGTGTTTTTCCCCCCATTGTTATGAGAAACATAAGAGTACAAAAAGCATTGTGATCAAGAAAGATATAGAATCTTTCAATGGCGGAGATGATGAAAGTGGTGGCGGAGGATTATGGTAGAAGTATGGAAAATAAGGCACAATTGGATTTGGAGGTGGTGGTGCAGGACCTGAAGGAAAGCTTTGGAGTGGCGGAGGGTAATAGTATCCAATAACACCACCAGAAGGAGGTGGTGGTGAAGAGTAAGTGTAGATTGCTGGTGGCGGGTGGTTGTATCCAGAAGGAGAAGGAGGTGGAGGGCAGTTGTTGGTGGTGGAGGAAGGCGGCGGCGGCGGCGGCGGCGGCGATGAAGGAGTATCGCATGGATTGTCACAGGCAGAACACATTGTGCATTCAATTTGATACTTTGATCCAACCCATGAAGTAGAATTTTCAGCACACACCAAACACACTCTTCTTGATAATGACACCAATATTATCAAGAAAAGATTGAGCAAAAAGAATTGAACTTTCTGATTAATCTCCATTTGTGCAAGTATTGTATAGAAATTAGATACTAATCCAAGAATTTTATTGGGATTTTAGAGAGAAATTCAAGAACCTAGAGTTGTGGAGGAGCTGAGGAAAAATGAGTGTAATGAGTCGAATGTTAATAGAAGATTATAAATCGGTTCACTTTACCTGGAATAAAGGTTAAAGTAAACAGAAAAGATGACTAGTGCACCGACCTCTTACTTTCCCCTCGAATGGAAACGTGAGATGGAGTGGTGTTCGAGTCTAGATCTGCTATCGTCTTTATTGCGTATGATTAACTTATCAGTAAATTTAAGTAGAATAGCAAAAAAGAATTGATATAGTTAATTTTAAACTTATTTATAATTTGTTTATCCAGTAACTTGTGTATGGTATAAATGCGATCCATTATTGTCCTAATTTTTTATGAATTGATTCGTGGAGAAATTTTGTAGTACCAATGATTCTCTCTTGTGGATGAAGTTATGAACTTTCTAGAGGATCCTGAAAAAAATTACACTTTACCAATTTTCAATTAAGCTATTGATGGTACTCTTCATTTTTACTTATAATTAATTTTGGACCCATTGAAATGGATCTTTTATTGCAATGGAAAATGATATTTTTCATGTGTTGTGGTCCAAGTTCTGCAGTATGTATCAAATTCCTACTACCTAAAGACAGGTGTAAACATTTTCTTTGTATTAAAATCTTCATTTCACACAATACTCTGTTTTGACTCTATTTTTTAAAGTTCATCTACTCATTTTCAATCATATATTTTATGAAATTTACATCTTCATCACTTTTCAACTATATATTTGTCATTTTTTTTTATCAAAATTTGTAAAAAAATATGATTTATAACAAAATCGAAAAGGGATAACTTTTTTGACTCGAGTATAATGTGATGGTATTTTATTCTTGAATTAGATACACAAAAGTAGTTTTATTAGAGAAGCAAATTACATTTTTAAGTGACCAATCAAACTTTCCAGGCTGGATTAAGAATTATGGTACTTCATTATCAAAAAATTAAGGATACTTTTATAGGAGGTCCATTACGTTTTAATACAAATGAATGATTCTCCATTATTTATAAGCAAAGAGGAGTTTTAGAAAAAAACTATACGAGTCGGCTCCTTTTCTTCCATAATTCTCTCTCTCCTTCGATAAAAAATGAACAATTTGAGAAAATTATGATCGAGCTTTCTAGCCTTTCAAGTAATGTGATTTTGGATTTTCAGTCTTCAAAAGTGTTGTTTTAAGTTTGATATCCATGGGAATCCATCGATATGAATTTTTAAATACGTACAATATTTATGTGATTTAAAGCTGGAGGCTAATATCGTCATACTACTTAACGTCTAGCTTTATGCCAAGTAAAAATCATTCGCAAATTTAACGTTTACAATAAGGATTTCAATCACATTGGGAACTAGAACCTTAGTTTAAAGGGTTAGGGATCCAAACCCTAATTTTTCCAAAAAATGTATGCTAATCATGATAGGTTAATGCATATCTTTAAATTGTGTTCATGCCTCGGAAAAGAACAATTGACTAAGCTCGAAAAACTAGTGAATCGACTCCACTAACTTGCCACCTTAGTTGCCTATGAACATATATGTCTTACAACTCAACGCCTAACTTTCTTGTTAATAAGCCCCAAGGAATCAAGTAGAAAGCCAAGAGAAATATCAATTTCATAATAAATGAACTAACTTTCCATTAGAACTGGACAAAACGTCCAATCTGAATCGAGTGGTTCTTCTTAAGTTAAATAGCTAAACATGCATTTGAATGGAGAACTGATGAGTTTGGTTCGATTTTAGACTAAAAAATGAAGAATTGAATACCCCTAATTTTTTTTTATCTTAAATAAGCCAAATTGTATTTTTCTAAATAAATTTTCTAATTAATTAATTTAGTTCAAACTCAAAATATAATTTTTGTATTTCTAATTTCTAGCACAAATCCAATCAATCAAATTGATCTAAATTTTACCCCAAGTCTCTTATTCTACTATAGTGTTGTTTCTGCCGTTCTAGATAAATCGAATTGGAAGCTTTTATTATTATTGTGTGTTTGCTATCATCTTCTTTTTGTGATTTTAAAAGTCAAATATGTGAAGAACTCAATAAAGAAAGACGCAAAAGATATCACGAGATTGGACTACATTATTATGTAAGAGTTAAAATTGAACGTGTCATTAGTTGAATTAATGTAGCGTTGTTGTAAATATTAAAAAAAATTAATATTGTATGGAACTCAAGAATCGAACTAAATGGAACCAAACCCGAACAGTTCTATAATTAAATTTGGACCCAATGATTTCACTTACTAAATACCTGAAAATTTGGGTTCGATTTCGTTCTCCTTAAAACCGAACCGATCCATATTCAATCCTACTTTCCATGGTCTTGGGCAAAAGAGGAAATTGATGTTGACTTGTTAGGTTCTAAATTTAAATCACTCAATTTAGGGATAATTGAAGCAAAAGTCTCAAACTTTTAAAATATTAGCAGATTTTTTCCAAACATTTGATTTGCTGTAGCCGTCACCCCTAACCTTTTCAAATGTTGCGGTGAAATCTTTTTGGACAGTTTCCATCCATAATTCTGTCAATTGACCAAAAATTTAACTTTAACCATATTTTTTTAAAAAAAGTAAAAGAGTAACTTTTCATTTATCACGTTAAATAATTAAATTAAAAAGCTTAAGAAATAGAAAAAACACGCACACACCAATGTCTTCTTCCTTTCAACTCCCACCCCCACCTCAAACCCAAAATTCACACGGACCACCTCCACTTGCCAGGAGCAACACAGTTTCCCCTTTATATTTTATTGAAAGTGGCGTATTGCATGAAAGAGAATCGTGGGTACAGATAGGAATCAGAGAGAGAGAGAGACGAGAGTGAAAGGGAAAGGGTGTCTGAGAATTTGGTAGCTTCTGGTGTCCTTTTCTATTTCATTCTCTTCCTCCAACCCCACACCAACGACTCCCATCCTCTGCATCGTATTGGTGATTAAAAAATGAAAATGAAGCTATTGAGTTTCCAGTTTTTTTCCATTATTAGTAGGTAACTTGTAGGACTTTTAGTTTGGACAGGAACTGTTGTTGGAAAAAAGAAGGGAAATTGAGGAGGAAAGACTACTTTTGTAGTGTAATAGGGTCAAGAACAAGAAGAAATAAAAAATTGTGCTCTCTCCCTTCTTGATTATTGCTTTTACAAGATTTCTTGGACTCAAAAGTTTTGAAAAAATCATTGTTTTTGTTGATTTTTGTGCCCACTTTTTCTAATCTGTTTACTTTGCTGTAAATATTAGAAAGATTCTTCTTAACTCCATTTTAAGACTTCATATTGTTTCGCGCGGTTGAGTTGGTCCTCGCTAACAATTAAGGGAATGTTCAGACGATTGTGTAAGGAATAAACATCTTGAGACAAAGTCCCAAAAAAAGGTCCTTTTAATTATGAAGATGTAGAATAAGTGAGAAACGAAATGCCTCTCAGGGGCGCAAGCACACAGAACAAAGAAAATAAGATACGATGAAAGTAAGGATAATGAAAATTACATATTCTCTGTTTGAGAGTGTTTGATTTCGGATCATTTCTTCTATGTCTTCTCTTCTCTTTTATACTCCTACAGTTGTTGTTGTGGAACTGTTTGAAACTGTTTGTCTTCTGTCACTACCCACGTTTTCTGTCATGGCTGATTTGTCAAAGAACTGCCGCTTTATCTGCTTTCATTACCTCCGTTGTTTGACAGTCTGCTACTGAGGTTTTTGGATTATGGGACGTGAAAAAATTGCCCATTAACTGTCTTAATAACCGTTGTTTGAAATAACAATGTGTCCGAATTCTGGGCGTTCCGTAAGCTTGGTCGACAATAATGCTGTCGCCCTGAGTATTAAAGTACTGTATTCGCCTAGAACTTGTGTATATTGTAGACTTGGGCGATGATGGACCTCCATCATACAACTCTATCTTGGGCCTTTCACATGGTTCTCCTTAGACCTATTCCTTCAAATCTCTTATTTGGGGCTTCACTTCTTGGACCATTTTATTGTGCCACACTTTTATGCGTCAACAATTACCCCCTAATATGACGAAATTAATATTGATTATTAATCGTATGCCATATTCATTCTTGTATCTTCCCACATTTCTTAAACTCCTAAGAAATGGGAAGAATCATAGTCATAATTGTTTAATTGGCGGTGTCCTTATACATTCCAATAAGTGGAATATAACGACATTCTTATAAATCCAGCACACGCCACTTCTTTATGCTACTACACCCACATCCCGCATTGTTGTGTCTTTGTGAGATTACTGCTCATCTTCTCGCTTCTTCCCTCAAGCACTTGTGCTCTAATATCTTTGAGAGACTTATGATAAATGGCAACACCATGGAATTCTTTTAACTTCGAAGATTATCAAGAACTTCTTACCAACCCTATGTATCTCCAGTTTTCCCGTTATCAGCAAACTCTGAACAAAATGAGTTTTACCTGGGCCCCTCATTCAATGATGTTAATTCTGTGGGGCGAGCTGCGGTGGGCTAGTTGTTTCCCTGCACTCAGGACCCTCCATTTCTGAATCCTTTTCCATTAAAGCCAATCCAGGAGAAATGTATTCGTACTTGGCCCAAATCTGACACTACTTTTCGCTTTTGGCATGCACGTATGATAAAGGATGGCCCCACTAAAGCAATCTTTGATTGCGCTAAAATTTTTGATTTATTTGAAATTGTGTTTCGTCCTCCAACATTTGATTCCGTGCTTTTTCCAATCATTCTGAGTTTCTAGTCTTCTGAATATAAATACTTTCATTTTCCTTCTTAGCCCAATGTTCATTACTTTAAGAGATGTTGGGGCTTCAGTTAACCTTTCACCTCTGGGCGATACCATCTCTCCCAACATCATGGTCACTGGTGCTGCCCCAAAGTTTGACAAAAAACTTACTGACTCTTATTTGGCATGCAAGAAATTTACAAAAATTCTACCACTGAACCCACTCATGCTGAGCGTGTAGCATTCCTTCATGTTTGGCTATGTAAATATGTCTTGTGCGTGCCCAGCATGAAACCTTCCATGTCTTACTTACCCATAGCACACGAGTTAGTATATGGTAGGTCTTTGAATCTTTGTTTGCTTTTCCTAGCCGCCTTTTATAGAGGCATGACTTCTCTTTAATCTCAGCTGCGAAATGGTGCATCTCCTACTGGTAGTGGGCTCCTTNTGAAACCTTCCATGTCTTACTTACCCATAGCACACGAGTTAGTATATGGTAGGTCTTTGAATCTTTGTTTGCTTTTCCTAGCCGCCTTTTATAGAGGCATGACTTCTCTTTAATCTCAGCTGCGAAATGGTGCATCTCCTACTGGTAGTGGGCTCCTTTGGCTTGCCCAATTGTGGTTGAAAGCATATTTTTCGCAGCTCGGTGTTCTCCAAACTCCTCTAAGACCTATTAGCTGCTATGGGCTGTTTGTCAATCAATTGGGCCCCCGTGAGAATGTCCGGTAGGGAGAGGTACACATTCCGTCCAAAGTGAATGCAAATTTGTAATAAACCCCTAGAGGATTTATCAAAACTGTTCATACCCCCGCCCCTCCAGAAGTTTTCGATCCATCAAAGTAAAAAATCCAAGGTTTCAACTCAAATGAGTTCACTTTCGGTTCAACTTCTTTGGGTGTATCTAAGCACATCGGCCAAAAAGTTAACATTGATTCTTTACCTCCTTTTGGGGTATATACTGTATTTCGAATTCCGATAAAGCCATAGTCCAAGGCCTATTCTTTGATGTAAAACAGGGCGAGAAAATATATACTTAACCAAATTAACATTAGAAATTAAGTAAACAGTTATAGATCGTAAGTAGGCCCTTAATTTTGTACATGTGAAATACAAAACTAAGCATAGTTTTTCGATAGCAGAATAATTACATTCACATTTTGTTAATTGTCTACTCAAATA